>JBBYHO010051428.1:0-48296 GCA_038382025.1 Adansonia gregorii
AAATTTATTCCCTTAAAAAGTGACTTCTTGGGATATTGGAAATATTTTTAGAATGACCCTCATCGAGTTACCTTTCTAACAGTGCCTTTTCCACTTTCTAAATCCTTCGAACCAATTTAGAATAAATTCAGGAAACAAGACGGTGTGATGTTGTCCCCTATTTTCAATTTTGGTCAAAATTGAGTTGTTTTCCTAAATTTGTCTCGGGACATTCGAATGTCTCCATGTCATCCCGATCAGACTCGAGAGCATACCTTAACACTCCCACAAGCTTATACCAAGGCACAAACATATTTTATATCTTTATCATCCTTATTCACAATAAATCTTTTTGCCAAAAATTATCGAATGTTCCCCCACTTTCTAAATCATGAAGTTATGTCATCCATGGGGATACTCCAACCCCGTCTTTCCAAGAGGATACTCCAACCTCGTTCTTTGAAGTTTTCAAGATTTGAAAATCTTTCTATGTCAAAATAATTTCTCATTCACAGGGATACTCTAACCCCGACCTTTTAAGGAGATACTCTAACCCCGTTTCTTAAAATTATCAAGATTTAAAAAAATCTTCCTTTGTCAAAAAAAATTATTTTCCATTCACGAGGATACTGCAACCTTATTTTTCTAAGGGGTATCTTTCAACTATAAATTAATCATTATTTTTTTCTTAGATTTCCACAAATATGTCAAACTTACCTTGTTTAATCAAGAAACCTAGATGCAACTCAAAAATTATCAATTCGGTTGTTCCTAGATAATCGATGTCAATAGCGAGATAAATTCCCATAGTCCACCCATTTTCTTTATCATTGCATTGAATGATCCATGTTATGTTATATTATTTATTGTCTCATTAACATGATTTCCTTGTGATGATTATGTGCATTCATATTTTCAAAACATTTCAAATAAAATTAAAGGTAATATTTCATGTGGGTATCTCTTTAATGCCCAAAATGGAACATTTCATTTTCAAAGTAAAATCCAAAGGTCATTTTCATCGAAAATCTCTATATTCCCCATCTCTCCAGAGCGTATATGAGATTAAATCTTTTTCATTAAAACCTGGATCATTTTTATAAGATTCATGCATTCGAAAAGGGTTATATCGAAATAGTGACAGTTAAGATCGAAAGAATCTAAACCAAGATAAGACATAGCTAGTAAGGTACCAATTTTAGGCGACGCGAAGAGGTTCGTACCTCATCGCGCGTAACCAACTCCCGAACCCAAATGACCAATCTTTGCATTACGTAAACAACGGGATCGATGTTTTGATTTTTGTAACTTAGAATATAGGTTTCAATAGGCATCCGATCATGCCTAGCCCAAAATGATCGATGGCGACTCCAAGTGTTGGCCATGTTGTGATGGTCATACAAAACCAATAAGATGAGTGATTCATCTTATGGTCCCCCTCACTATATAATGAGTCAAGAATCCATACATTTTTGTTCTCGTCACATCGCTAAAGAATAGTCTCATTCAAGAAGACATTTCCAAGTCAGGAAAGTATTTTAAGTCGTTCGCACTCTTAGATTCGCAAGGATCCAACCCGAGGTACGTTGTGATAGATACAATGCTTGGCAAAAGCCAAGGTTCGGCTAAAACCCTCGAATGTATCAATACAAGTGTGTCTATATTGATATAGCCTGGTAGGTATTGATACTTAACCCTCTGGATCGATACAACAGGCTGTAATCGATACCATTGGTATTGTATCGATACCATAGTGCAGGTCTGATTGAAAACAAGCATTTATAAAGGCTAAAACAACTTTCTAACGACCATATTAAATTTCCAATGTCTATAAATCAATTTCAAGCTATAAATAGAGGTTTCTAATAGCTAAAAAAGCAAGAGATATAAAGATCAATCAAATATTGAACAACAAAAGCTATAAGTCTTTAAATTTTTCATTTTCCTTATATCAAATTTTTACTCTTTCAAGTCTATTTGTATCTCATTCACATTGAACTTCAATTTCAGCAAACATCCACTTACTAGAGGTTCAATTTGTTTGCAAACACTTCATTCGTATCATAAAAAGGGTTGTGTGAAAGTGATTGAAAACATTTGATAATTTTGGGTAGAATTCTCAAAGGGATTGAAAGCTTCTATCTAAGCCTTAAAAGATAGAGTGTAAGGTTATACTTTAGCCTTAAAGGTAAACAATTTCATTAGTGAATTTTGAGAACAACCTTGATAAGAAAGTACCAAGAAGAGAGCACATAGGCGCCGAGTTCAGGGATCAAACCTCTATATATTGATTGTTTTTTTTCTCACCCTTAACTCCTTTTTATTTTCAAATTATTTCAAATTTATCAAGTTCTTATAGAACCAATGCACAAAATGTTTACCTAAGCATGGTTGATGAGAAAATAGACTTACCAATGATTCATCACTTTTTTTTTCTTTCTCCGTGTTTCTTATTTAATTTCGCTTTACATTTTTTATTAACTATGCACTGCCTCCTTAGTATTTGTAAATTCTAGGTAATTTTATTACTAATTTTTTATTTTTAATTATTCATCAAAACACAAATAAAATTTTAGGCTTTTGAAAATTTAAAGTTTTCTTTAGATTGGAGGCAAATTAAAGTGCCAAAATTGACTTTATTTTCTTTTACTTTTAGTTTAAAAGCCAAGGTTAAACTCCCAAATCTTTCTGAGTTTGCTTTAATTCTGCTATTGACTCTTTCTAAGTATTTGGAAATTTTGGTAATTTTTATTGGTAATTGTTTTAATTATTGATGCAAGAACAAAAAATTTTAGGTATATTCAAATTTGAAGTTTTCTTTGGATTGAAAGGTAAATTAAAGTGTTGAAATTAACTTTATTTTGTTTCTCTTTAGGTTCAGAAGCCAAGGTTGAATTCTTAAATCTTTTTTAGTTTGTTTCACTTTAAGTTCAAGAGCCGAGTTAAGCACATGTCTTTGACAAAATTTTCTCTTCTTTTTATCATTTTTCTATTGCCAAAATTTATGGTTTTGGACTTTTATTCTAAAAAAAGGGAAAAAGAATAGTAGAATGGTAGTGGGTTGATTGGTTAGATGGATAAGTATGAAAGAAAAAGGGTTGGCTATGATTGATTCTACTTAAATCAAGAGTAGGCTATATAAAGGGTGGATTGGTCATGGTGATTGACATAACATTTTTTTCATAGTTTTTGAAAATGGTTTAAGTGTTTTTTATGTAATTTCATCTGAAATTTGTTTAAGCCAACTCATTTGTGTCTTTTTCCATAGATCTAATATGTATTTTCTTATTCAAGTCCATATTAAACATTGTATCCCATTAAAAAGTTAAAAGGCAAGGGGATAAAGTGAAGAACAAGGAACTATACAAAGGTTTTTTTTGTATTTTTTCTTTTTTTCTTTCCTCATAAATTTTTTTTTAAGTATACCAAACTTTTTTCCGTATATGTTTTTTATGGGTTGTTAATTGATGGGAAACATTTGGTAAAGAATTGACTTTGTTTATCTTTTTACGATCAAATGCTTAAAGTAGTAGGCTTTGGCCATGTTGCTTTACTTGATTTTATGTCATTCTTTGCAATTCCATTAATTTATTCTCTATTGCATGTAAAATTTGTAACTAGATTGTTTAGTTTCTTCCTTGAGCTTCATCTTGGCAATATTTTTTCTCTCACTTCGTGTATTGATGTTTACCTTTTCTCTAGAAATGAAATTCAACTCATGCTTGGTAAGTAGACGAAAGTTAGTAGTTATAACAACTTAGACCTATTACAAAAAGTTTTGAAATATTTTCCTAGCCATGCATGGAAATAAATATGACTTTATTTTGTTAGCAAAAATGAAACAAAAAGATAAATTGAAAGATCAATCTAACTCTATTTTTATCTGAAAATGTTGTTAAATACAAAGGGATAAATACTTAATTTAAGTAGGCAAAATTTGATAAGGATAAAACCTTTGTCTACTTATTGCCATTATGGATAAATGATTATATGAATTGCTAACTTTTAGAATGCTCTAGACTACCTTATGTATGGTGCAAGATTAAAGCCTTGTAAATTTTCAAGTTAGAATTGCTTATGCATCATATAGTTTAATGCTTAACTATTTTTCTATACAACTTCTACGCATTGAAATCAACATAAGCAATGAAAGAGGCAATAAAAGGTGTGACCGAGGTAATGGGCCAGGATGAACATACAAATGAGCTTGCCTTCCCCATAGAAAATAATATAAGAATTTGAAAGGCAAAATGAAAAGTTAGAGATAGTGATTGGGGTGATGTAATTGATGATGCTTTGGAAGAGGATAAGGAAGATGAGAAAATGAAAGAACTAGCAAGGCAGGTTCTTGATGAGATTGGAATTGACATCAATGAAAAGGTATTATTTTCACCATTTCTTTTCAACAGAGTACACATAGCTTAGTCTACCCTTATTGCCTATATTAAGTTGTTAAAAGTACTAATTCTATTTAGTTGAATCTGATTCACAATTTGTAACCATCAACAGCTATTACAACACTACCTACTATTATGGCACTAATTGAAAAGGGATGGCTGTAAAGGTAGAAGTAACTAGGAATGATGATAATGAGATAAATAATGACTTATAGGCAAGGTTAAACAATTTGAAAAGGATGCAATGAGTATGCCTAATTATTTCTATATAATATAAACATCTACTATACGTTGGAACATAGAATTGCATTTGAATTTTAACATTGAAGAAAAGTATGCCAAGTTTGTAGATTTAGTATTTCAAAATACTTGAAAGTTATAATAAAATAGTTTTTGTAAATTTAAACATGCTGGTAGTAAATAGGTTTGATATTCACTATGTTTGGAGTTGGTTATGTAGTTCATTCTAGAATTTTTGTATTAGTAACCTTATGAGTAGATCAACGTGTGTGCTTATTGCCTTATTTGTTTGGAAAGACAATCATAAAAGTATAAATATTGTTACCTTTGATAAATTCATCATATGAACTTTGGAATGACAAGACATTACTGCATTTTCTAAACTTATGAGTGTCTTGCACACGTGTTATTTTTTATTTTTATTTAAGTTAAGTGCATTTTCGATGTAAAAAGTGTTGGTTTTGTTTTATTAATGGAAGAACTAGGATAATGGATTCTAAATGGTATTTTGTCTTTGTTTACCATTTTGATATTTTTTAGCTTGCATATGTATTGTATTTATTTTGGATTTTTGCTTTATTGCTTGATTAGCCAAAAACTGTCTCTAATCATCATGCTAAGCATCTATAGATAACAAGTACAAAAACATGGATAACATTGAAATTTCTTTTAGTAAAATTTTTTAAATATTCGAAATAACTAGTGTTAAGCAAATGATCGAGACTAGTTTAACTAATAATTAAGTCACTATTTGGAGTATCCTCTTAAGTATCCTTTTGTCATAAATAGCCATAAGGTAGACAAGGGTAGATCAAAAGTGGTGGCTTTGATAATACACCTTGCACACTGCTTGTGATCTAATTTTGCTATTTAAATGACTAACATGGAATACAAAGGTGTATTATGATATTGTCCGATAACTTAAGTTCTATTAGCCATGGATCCCATTTTAGAAATTATAAAATAAGGCTTAAAATACTTTGAGGAGATTTTAACACTCTTTTTAAGGGCTAATTTAGTTTTCCTATAGGGTTGAATCTTAAGATAAACTTCAAATTTCACATTAAACTCTCTCTCTTTGTTTTGTGTCAACATAATAATTCATTTTCTATTAAGCCTTCCCAGTTAATCAATCATTACTTGGTTAGTAGTTCTCTTTTTTTAAACATTTTTTCCACCATAGAGACCTTAAAGTAGCATGGCTTCTAAGAAAACTAGGTGGTTGACAACTATAAAATGCTAAAAAAAGTTATGCCAAGGGCTATATGATAATTAGTGTTGTACCACCATTTAACTAATGATAACCATTTCGCTCAAGCTTTAAGCCTAAAGAAGCATATACATCTTAGGAAACACTCTGACCATTAGTTAAAACTTTCAAATTGTTCATCATTCATACTATAGTTAGTTATGTACTAGTCCCTAATAGTTACATTCACTTTTGCCATTCTAAGTTAGTGAAAAAGCTTTGTTTTTATTTAATATAATCACTTTACGTTTGCCATGTAGCTTATGAACATCCTTTAAGAATAATTTAGCCACATTAGCAGCTATATAAGGCTGAAAGATTGACAAAAAATAGGCATTTTTAGTGAGCTTGTCAAAACTAATAAGCTGGTCACTAAAAGGTTTCAAAAATGTCACATTGACTTTACAATATTTGGGTGGTCATGATGGATGGTGCTTTTAATCTATGAATACAAATAATTTGACTAATTATGTTCATTGTGAATAATTAGGAACCTCATGGGTAACACACAATAGGAAAAAAAACGTTTCATTAAACTGGGGATTTAATTAAGCTAGACTTAATTAAATAAAAGGTTAAATTTGGAGAATTTAATTAAAGAATCTTAGCTCAAAATATGATTGAGCCAATAAGGAGATGAATTGGTTCTTTTAAAAATTTGATCACAAATTGACTTTTACGAAAGGTTGAAATAAATTAAAAGTAAAAAATGAGTTAAGCGTAAGAAAAACAAATAATCAATGTATAGAGGTTTGGTCATTAAACTTAGAGCCTATATCCTTTCTTCTTGGCACATCTTTTCTAAAGGTGATTCCTATAATTCACTAATGAAATTGTTGCCTTTGAGGGTAAGGTATAACCTTACAACTCTATCTTTCGAGGCTTAGATCGAACTTTTCAATATTTTTAAGAATTCTACCCCTAAATTCTTAAGTATTTTCACTCAATTTTTTCACAACTTTTTTATGATATAAATGAAATGCTTGCAAATAATCAATACCTCTAGTAGGTGTGTGTTTGCTAGAATTTAAGTACAAAATGGAAGAGATACAAATAAACTTGAAGGAGTATATATTAAATACAAGAGGAATAAAGAATTTTAAGACCTTGAGCTTTTGTTGTTCAATGTTTGATTAATCTCGGTATCTCTTTCTTCTTCAGCTATTGGAAACCTCTATTTATAGCTTGGAATTGATTTATATACATTAGGTATTAATGAGGTTGGTGGAGAGTTGTTGTAGCTTTCATAAATGCTTATTTCCATTCAAACTTGCATTATTGTATCAATGTAATACAAAGAGTATTGATACATGAATTAAAAGTGTGAGCATGATAAGCTGTTGTATCGATACATCAAGGTTGAGTATCGATGCTCATCATGTTGTATCAATATAGAGCCATTTCTATTAAAATAGTCGATGATTCTAGCCAAACCTTAGCTACTGCCAAGCAATGTATCGATACCTATAGGGTGAGTACCAATACTCATTATATTATATCGATACATGGTGGTGTGTATCAATGCATTTGAGGATTTTAAGCATAGATCCATACTTTGATGCATTAGGTCGATGCATTAATTGAAAATCCTTTGTAAAATGATTTTTTTTGGCTTTGAATTTGACTTAAACCTATCTAAAAAAATAGTCTAGGTATAAATATGCATTTGGAACATATATTTTTGAGAAAATGAAAGGTGTATATTTTTAAGATCTTTTTCAATTTAATTCAAGAAAAATACTAAGTTGGAAACAATTGAGTACAAGTTAATTTAGCTTAGGTTATTATTATATCAAAAACTAGATTAATTCAAAACTAACAAAACTAACAATCTCCCCCTTTTTGATATAACAAATCTTAAAATAAATTTGCTTATTAATGACCCCTTAAAATGTTTAAAGATTTCTAATGAAAAATTCCCCTTCAATAACAGTAATATTTTCAAAAGTTTTAAATGGAAAAAATAGAGTCCTTAAGAAAATTTAAAGTTACAACATTTTAAATCCATAATATCGTCGATTATTTTCACAAATCAAGCTAAACATTTACGCATGTAAAAGTGTTCAACATTTACATAATCAATATGTTATTTGGTTCCAATAATATTCAACTTTTTTCAAGTTGCATAACAATATCATCATCATAATCAAATAATCAAGTTCATAATAATATCATCATCATATTAATAGATGTTATTTGGCATTTCTCTTTTTTTTATTATATCAAAACACAAGAATTATCAAAGCAATGGAGAAAATTCAATCACAATGTGAACAATTGAAGATAATTCATTGAAAATAAAGTGTTAAATATGTTAAACAAAATGATCAAAATATATCTAACGAAATGAAAAGATTTGGGAAAACATAAAGTTCTAAAAATTGATGAGTGATCTCAAAATAAGCCTAATATGATTAAGCATCATTGGTCAGAGGACCCTCAGTGCAAGGAGAAGTTAGTAGAGGAACATGAGGAAAGGTAGTGGAAAAGATGTGAAATTGCTTAGTCAATGCTTGGTGAGTATTCTTGAGGCGAAAAAGGGAAACATTGATAGAATCGAGGAATTGATCGCAAGAATTAAAGCACTACTTCTATGCATCAAGATGACCATAATGGAATTATACATAGTTTAGATGTCCGTGGGCACGGATAAGGAGATGCCAAAAGTTGAGGGTGAGGAAGGTGTACCATGCTCCATATCATCACTTTCATGGTCATTTGGATCAAGAGCATCTAGTTGCACAAGTAGTAGAGGCGGTTATCGATAAGCTTTAGAAACAAAATTGGCTCCTTGAATGTCGTAACTGGCAAGCCCTATGGATTTTTGTTTAATATAGCTTTTAATCTTCAAGGTAATAGTTCAAGGCCATGTTGTGTGAAAGGCTATTTCAACTATAAACATGAAAAAGAAGGTTGGCAAAGATAAAATAAGCAAGGATTGGATGAGTGCTTATTTGAGTTTTGTGTAGCAAATAATAGTTAGAGTCACTAATTAAGGTGCCTTTGGTGCCATAAAGATGAAACACATAAGAGATAATAAGATGAAGAAGGTGATTAATGGGAGAAAAGAGAGTGGTTTTGTTATCTAAAGTGCATAAGGCGATGGATGCTAGACTTTCATTGGTTATACCTTCATTCAAAAAACTAAATGTAGTCACAAGTGAAGCATAATTGACTACAAGATCTTGACCTAAAAGATAAGATCAAAGAGCAAGGACATGGTCATGATCATTAATAACAAGATAAGCACTACTAAAGAACATGCAAACAAGGTATCATGATCTAGAACCTTGAGAGAAAATAAATTTGGTTTATTCAAAGGTATTAAAAGTTTGGAGGAAAGGAAAAGTAATGGACCAAAGAAAAAGAAAGTTGATGACTCGACATTGTTAGATAGAAATGCAGGCATAGATGGTATTTAACCATTCATAAGCCTATGTATCTTAAAAATATGAGTCAAAGAATGATTGATTTTGGGTCAAAAGAGGTTGACAAGTGGAAGAAGTGGAAACAAGGGTGAGCGAACCTTAATGACATGTGATTTGTTTGGTTTTAGGAAGCATGGTAGCATTTTAAGACGGTTGAGAAATTTTGTCAAACAGTTGATGACAAGTCAGGATCAGAGGGTGAATCAAAAAACTAAGAGATATGATGGATTTTGGTGGTATGCTTAGAGTGATTTGGAAGGAATCAAACAAAGTAAAAGTAGGTTCAGATAAGGTCTATGAGAGCAGTGTAGGTTGCCTAAGGGAGTTGGGCAGGTAGATGGTGTTATAAGCAGGTTGACTAGGCAAGATGGGTTGCTATAGAGGGGTTGTTGAGGAATTTGATTGAACAAGTGGTGGCCAAAGGGTTGTGATGGCAATGCTAAGTATTTTTAGAGTGATATTTTGAAATCTAACATAATAAGCATAATGGGGAAGGATTCAAAATAAAAAAATGACAAGTCAGGATCAGAGGGTGAATCAGAAAACTAAGAGATATGATGGATTTTGGTGGTGTGCTTAGAGTGATTTGGAAGGAATCAAACAAAGTAAGAGTAGGTTCAGATAAGGTCTATGAGAGCAGTGTAGGTTGCCTAAGGGAGTTGGGCAGGTAGATGGTGTTATGAGCAGGTTGACTAGGCAAGATGGGTTGCTATGGAGGGGTTGTTGAGGAATTTGATTGAACAGGTGGTGGGTAAAGGGTTGTGATGGAAATGTTAAGTATTTTTAAAGTGATATTTTGAAATCTAACATAATAAGCATAATGGGGAAGGATTCAGAATAAAAAACACTCAAAAATTTTAAAGAAATTTAAAAAATTTCAATGGTTTTGAAGAAGAAATAGTTAAGGTTGAGTAATAGGAAATTTTGAATATTAGTTTTATGGTGCTAAAAGAGTGAATTTTTGAAATAATATTATGAATTATATAAGGAATACCTATTTTGGATCAAGAGTTTAAGGAAGGGATGAAGATTAAAGAAAGTTTATGATTGAGAATTGATTGGGTTAAAGGAAACTAAGAAGAAAAATGGCTTAGGCTGATTAAAATAAGGTTGTGCTTACGAGGATAGCCTAAATCAATAGTTGATATCGATGCAAATTGGGTAGCATTGATCGATGCAAAGAACAATTCTAGGTTTTCTATCAATGCCATAAATTCTATCTCGAAACTTGAAATGATTTTTGGCTTGCATTGATAGAAGCTGGGCAGTATTGATACACTGTATTGATACTTAGAATCAAGTATCAATACAAAGGACAAGTCTAGGTTCAATATCGATACCTTGAACTCATTCTCGAGAATAAAAATTATTTTTGGCTTGCATCAATACATATAGGTCAATATTATGTCATTTCTACTTATATGGTGTTGATTCAAACAAATTTTTGACCCAATTACTAATTGAAAAACATTAAAAATACAAATTTAAACATAGTTCTGATATCAAAATCATTTTGCATGAACAATAAATCAAATTCAATCGTACATCAAATCATTCAAGCATCAAAAGGTAAAAAGGAACACATTATTTATAAACAAGTAGGTATGTAAGGCTAGCTTTTCTAATCAAGTAAGGTAAACTTAGTTTAAACAATATTGAGGCAATGTATAAGAATTTTATTAAACTCATGAATTTAAGGTGCATTCATTAAACCAAGTTCTCTTCTAATTGTGCAAAATCTAGCCTTGTTAATTAGTTTGGTGAAAACATTGGCTAGTTGATGCAAAGCATCAATGAATTCAAGCACTGTATCATTTTTTTGCACATGATCTCTAATAAAGTGATGTCTAATCTTTAAGTGCTTAATTCTAGAGTGTTGAATTGGATTTTTGGTGAGATAAAAGAAACTGGTATTTTTAGATTTAATAGGAATATGATTTATGGTAATTCCAAAATCCTCCATTTATTGTATCCAAAAAATTTGGGCACAATAACTTCCTGGAGATATGCACTTTATTTTGGTTATGGACAAAGAAACACTATTTTATTTCCTAGAGAAGCATGATATAAGCATATTTTCAAGAAATTGACAAGTACTGAAAGTGTTTTTCCTATTAATTTCACATCCACCAAAATTTTTATCGAAATAAGCATGCAAGGTAAGAGATGATCCTTTTAGGTGCCATATGCCTAGATTAGGAGTGTCTCTAAGATATCTAAAGATTCTTTTTATTGCTACTAAATATGACTCCTTATGTGATGATTAATATCTAGCACAAGACATACACTAAACATTATATCAGGTCTACTTATGGTAAGATATAGCAATAAGCCTATCATGGACTTATAAAGATTAGAGTCAACACATTTACCTCCATCTTTATCAAGCTTTGCTAAAGTACTCATAGGTGTAGAGCAAGGCTTTGCTTTGTCTATCTTAAACCTCTTGAATAACTCTTTTACATACTTTGCTTGATTGTTAAAGATGCCATCTTTTGTTTGCATGTCTTGTAGGCCCAAAAAGAATGTTGATTCTTCCATCATGCTAGTCTCGAATTTACCTTGCATTATTTTAGAAAATTCTTGACAAAAAGATTCATTAGTAGCACCAAAAATAATATAATCAACATGACTTGAACTATAAAAATATCCTCACCTTTAACATTTATAAAAGGAATTTTGTCAACATTGCCTCTGTTAGAACCTTTTTTAATTAAAATTTTGAAAGCTTTTCAAACCTTGCTCTTGAAGCTTGCTTCAGATTGTAAAAGGCTTTTGAAAGTTTAAAAATATGATTAGGATAATGAGAACTTTCAAATTCATATTGTTGACCACCTAGGTTAATGTCCTAGTAGGACCAAAAAGATAACTGTGAATAAGTTGTAATACTCTAGTAGTTGAAACAATATTAATGGGTTTGAATAAAACTTTCCTATAGTTTCTTTAAACATGTGCATCACATATTCTATTATTATCAAATTTCTTTTTTTTCAATCCAACAATAAAGTCTTTCCTAGATAATTTTAAAATTACGTTCATACTAGCATGTCATAATCCTCTATGCCACAACCAAGATAAGTCAATATTATTAGTAACAAAGCAAACATTTTGAGGTGATAAGTCATCTAAATGCACAATATAAAGATTTCTTTCTCTATGTCCTACCAAAACAATCCTATTAGATTTAATATCAATAACTTGTCAATTTTTTGATTCAAAAATAACTTTCATGCCTTTATCACATAATTGATTAGTAATAAAGAGGTTATGTTCAAGCCTTTGATAAATAAAACTTTTTCATTGTTGGATGAGGAATTGTTACCAATGGTTTCAATACTTAAATTTATCTTTTTGAGTTATTACCAAAAGTTAGATTTCCACTATCCTTAGGCCTTAGTTCCACGAACTGACTTTTGTAATTGGTCATGTGTCTTGAGCATCCATTATCAAGATACTAAGAATTTTTTTTGTTGAGTTTGCCTTGAAGCAATGCTTTTCTTCCTACAAACACAAAATCATGTTTTGTTTTTAGATACCTAAATTTTCTTAGATCCTTGAGTATTAGAATTTACAATTCTTTTGCCTTTTGGAGTCCATTTAATTTTAATAGCTTCATCTTAAGATGTGCTAACTCCTTTAGGAATCCACGCCCTTCTAATGAGCTTGCCTCTACATGTAATGACCTTTAAAGAACAAGTATGAAATTTATGACCAAGTTTATAGCAATGAGTGCATATGCTAGATGCATTATATGGTTTGATTTATTTCACAAAAAATTCTTAAAGTGAGTTTTCTTCGATCCCATTATAGCCCAAACCATCTTTATTAAAAATGCTATTTATGTTTTAGCATATCATTCAGTTTTTGTTGTGCGATATAAAACCTTAAGAATGAGTTGTACAAGTTTGTATTTTTCTTAGTTAGATTATCAATTTTAACTTGTAACATATCTACTTTCTCTTTAAGCTTATTCTTTATTATGTTCAATGATTTATTCCTTTTTTAGTTTAAAAACCATTTTCCTATATTTCAAATTCATGGTTTCAAATGCTAATGCTAATTTATCAAATGCATCTTGTAACTTAACAAACGAGTGGGGATTAGCATTAAAAGATACATTGGGATCATCAAAACCTATGAGACATTGGTTGGCTGCTTTATCATCATTGTCAGATGTGTTATTATCACTCCATGTAGTACCATTTTTCTTTTATTTCTTGAAGTTTGCCTTATTCTATATTAATCATTCAAATTTGACGTGTCTCGATTCTTGCACTCATAGCAAATAATTTAGTCCATCTTTTTCTTGTTTGACTTACCTTTAACATTACTCTTCTAGAATGTCTTCTTGCCTTGTTCATTCTTATGAACTTGTTGAATCTTTCTGTAAACATGGCCATTTTTTTAGTTTTCTCAACCTCTACATCATCATTATCATCTTGAATGGTTGATTTAAAGGCAACACTTGCCTTCTTTGATGGCTTTTGACCATGTTGGATCTTCATCTCATAGATAAGGAGAGAATCTATAAGTTTATCTAAGGAAAGTGTGTTGGGATCCTTAGATTCTTCCATGCTATCACTTTTTCTTTCAAGAAATAGGAAGACTATTGAAAAGCTTTTTCACCATTTCTTTGTTTAGATAGGTTTTTTTGAGTGTGTTCAACCTATTGATGATGTCCGTGAACCTATCTGACATTTCTTTGATGGTCTCATTTGTCTTCATTTTAAATAATTCATAGTCAAGTGTAAGCATACTTATTTTGGATTTTTTGATTTGATTTGTTCCTTTATGAGTGGTTCCTAACTTGTTTCATACTTGCTTAGCATTGTCATAAATCTATTTTACTCATTTAGGCCAACAGCACAAAATAGTATGTGCACGACCTTAGCATTTTATTAGGACATCTTTCTTGCTCATGCTATTCATTTTCTTCCTTTAGCAAAATAATGTCTCTAACCTATTTCTTAGGAATGAGTGATCAATTAATAATGATCATCGATACTTCATAGTTACAAGCCTCATCCTTATCTTCTAATCACTATTGAACAATGAAGGTCTTATGATGGAATAGTCTTCAAGTCCTATAGCATTTGCATTAGTCTTAAAGGCCATGAGATGTATTTCATTTTGGCTCTTTAATTCTTGTGAGCTTCCTGAAGCTTTAACCATTATGTTTGCATTTTCCATTCTTTAAGCTATTAAGGATATTTTCTCAAGGTTATGAAACCTACAATAGAGACTAAAGCTCTAATGCCAATTGTTTGCTTAAAGCAATGATTGGACCAAGAGGAGATGAATTAGTTTTTTTAAAAATTTGATCACAAATTGACATTTTATGAAAAATTAAAATAAATTGAAAGTAAAAGGCAGAGTTAAAAGGTTAGAGAAACAAACAATATATACAGGTTTGATCTTTGAACTTAGAGCCTATGTTCTCTCTGATTGGCATTTCATTACCAAAGGTGGTTTTTACAATTCACTAATGAAATTGTTGTCTTTAAGGGTAAGGTGAAACCTTACAATTCTATCTTTTAAGGCTTAGATAAAACCGTTTAGTCCTTTTAAGAATTTTACCCTAAATTCTTAAGTGTTTCTTACTTAATTTACACACAACCTTTTATGATATGAATAAAGTGCTTGCAAACACTTAGAACTTTTAGTAGGTGAGTGTTTGCAAGAATTTAAGTACAAAATGGGTGATATACAAATAAACTTGAAAGAGTATAAATCAAATATAAGAAGAATAAAAAGAATTTGAAGAGTTTGAGCTTTTGTTGTTCAACTCTTGATTAATCTTACTATATCTTTCTTCTTTAGTTGTTGGAAACCTCTATTTGTAGCTAAGACTTGATTTATAGACATTAGGCATTCATAAGGTTGGTGGAGAGCTGTTGTAGCTTCATAGATGCTTGTTCCTATTAAAACCTGCACTATAGTATCCATACATAAATTAAAAATGTGATTACTACAAGCTGTTGGATTGATACATCAAGGTTGAGTATTGATACAGAGCCCTTTGTATCGATACATTCGAGGGTTTTAGCCAAACTTTATCTATTGCTAAGCAATGTATTGATACCTATTGGGTGAATATTGATACTCACTATATTGAATCGATACATGGTGTTGTATATCAATACATTTTGGGGTTTTAAGCATAGTATTCATACTTTGTATGCATTATGTTAATACATTAATTGAAAATGCCTTGCAAAATGATTTTTTTAACTTAAATTTAACTTAAGCATATCTCAAAAATAGTCCAAGTATAAAAATGCATTTGGACAAGATATTTTTAAGAAATTGGGAGGTATAAATTAATTTAGTAAATTTTAAGATATTTTTCAATTTTATTCAAGGAGAACACTAAGTTGGAAATAATTGAGTACAAGTTAATTTAGCATAGGTTATTGTTATATCAAAAACGAGATTAATTCAAAGCTAATAAAGCTAACAAAGAGTTAAAATAAAAATGACTAAGATATAATTAGGATTTAAGAAATCCAAATTTTGATGTCTTAATATTACAACGATGACGTGATTATCTTGTGAAGCCAATGATCTTTTAGTTGAATATCCTAGACAAGTTAAGAAAGTTTCACTTGTTGAAAGAGCTTGATTGAGAATTGAATTCTTCATTCTTTAATTATGGTTTATTTGAATGTCCTGCCTTGATTTGCTTTAATTTTATATGAAAACATTAATTGATTAAAGACTTTTAAGTGTAAAATGTTCTGCTTGAGTAAGAGGATTTAACTAAGAATTAAATGTAGTATACTAAACTTGCTTTAGCCAAATTGGTGCATGAATAAGAATGAGTTACTTGGACTATTCTTGATCACGTATTAACTAAGGTAACTTATGTTGATGCTAGCCCTACAAACCAATTGCATTTTCCTGTAACACACTAGGAAATTAATAATGTCATGTAACATACATTATTTCTTATTAATGTAAAGAAGTATTTCTTTATCCATAAGCCATATGAAAATTGTTATTCTTGTCTTATGAAGATTAACCCTATCAGACACACTAGCCTTGCAAAGGAATTGTAAAATGTTCCAATTGTTAGGTCCTTATGCATTAAAGTCACATTTCCAAATTGTTCTTAATCATTATATTATCAAGAAAGGCATTAATAATGCATAAAGACTGGCATACATTAAGCCTCCATGCATATGATGCATGTAATTAATCTCATGCATTAAAATATTATGATACTTAGGGATGGCATATGGACACTTATTACAAGAACAAGTTCACTTAACGTGGCCTGCTATGGGAGTTGCATTTGGTATTTTGCTAAGGTGTATATAGAAATACTCTCATGTCTCAATAATGTAAGTAATTTATAGAATAACAATAGAAGATCACCTTGTATGAGAATTCCCAGAACATGTCCACCTTGAGGGATGCTAAAGGTAGGGTGATTTTGGGTATGACGTTAAGCATATTAAAGGTGAATAAATGGTATATAGGGGATTTATCATGCAAGTTATCCTATGGGACATATCTTACCTATTTTTGACTTGTGTTAACTCAAAATCCTTGATTAAGATAATATTAATCATGGAGTTAACATTGTAAGACTAATGTAAAAAGGGTTTAGAGTAGACACTGAACCATGATCTTACTTATTCCAGGATATATGACGGAAGGATTGAAACACACTAAGATATTGTAAACTAAAAGGCTTTCAAAATCAATTTGAGTCTCCCTACATGTAGGTGGCCATGATATATTACTAGATGCCAATCTCAATCTATAAAGTTAAATATTCTTAGTTGAATAATTTATATTTATTATAGGCACCTAAAAGGTCACAAACATAAGGGTGATTTTGCGAAATTAAAATAAGACTAGGCTTAAATTACCAAAATAGTACAAGTTACTTAGGGGTTTCTCTACTTTTTTTATCCATTGATTTTTTTTATTGGACTTAGGCACCATTCATCTTCCCCAAGAAGAAAAGTTACAGCACCTTGGAATTCCATATCAGTTACCTTCGATTTTAGAGAAAATTTGTTTCTTTT
Source organism: Adansonia gregorii (assembly GCA_038382025.1). NCBI lineage: Eukaryota > Viridiplantae > Streptophyta > Magnoliopsida > Malvales > Malvaceae > Adansonia > Adansonia gregorii. The sequence goes on from JBBYHO010051428.1 coordinate 17,330, forward strand.
ATCTTCCTTAAAGTCTTGGCATGTAGAATCGTTACCAAAGAAAGGTTTTCTAAAGCTAAGCCACCAGCATGGCTCATAGCAAGTAAAGTCTTAACCTTACAAAGGTTTTCAGAGTCACTTGTGTAGATCACTATTAGAGATAACTTTAGTTTGTAATAGTTAGGTTGGTTTACAAGAATGAAGCAAAGAATGTGATTAAGTTGAAAGGATGGAACCTTTTAGACCGAGGTGCAAATTTTTAGATCTTAGATTGTTCTTATTGAATTTAGACTGATAAAGGCTTGTAAGATGATCAGTAGTTACTGTTCCATCATGTTATCTTTTTCCATTACATCATATATTTGTCTTTTTAGTTTATTTTTATTTTTTGTTGTAAATTGACCTAGCTTGATCTGAACAGCAAACATATGATGTTCGGGATGCGATCTTACAAATGGTATCATCGGTCATGATCTTAGTTGTTACCAATGGTAAAAGCATTTTCTTTTGGTTTGGGTCTTGATCTACAATTTTTTACTAATTTTTTTTAAAATTTTCACTCACCAAGAACATGTTAATTTGATGATTTTTAATCATTTTTAATTTATACAATAGTTTTAATAATTTTATAGTGATTAAATCGGATTAGCAATGTTTTGGTGTTGTTTATGCAAAAATCACTTTGGTTTAGTAGTTGCATAAAGACGTAATTGGTAGGCTATGTTATGTACCTAACGTAATTGGTAAGCTATGTTATGTACCTAATTAGGTATGTTGTAATCCATTGGGCTGATTGAAGGTTACAATAAGTTGAAAAGGGTCCAATCCATTAGAAATATCTAGAAGAGATTTTTGGATAACAGTAAGGGCTATTATTTCAAAAAATTAGCAGGAAGGCAAATAAAGATTTAATACCTTGTTATTATTTGTTTAATACATGAATAACCAATTAATACTTATTTTCATACTAAGTTGTTAATAATGATGTTTACAATAATTGTATAGCAAGGCATACTAGATGCCATTAGCCCAAAAAGTTTTGATTTGTATAACAAATTAAGAAATGTTCTCTATATATGGAAGGTTACAAATACATATATATGATTAAGTTAAACTTCTTTATGATTGAGTGGAGTACTTGGATAATTGATTTAGGGTATCGATCACATTTATGTAATGATGTGAGAGTTTATTCAATAACAATAGAAAATTTGCTCTAATAAGGTGTTTCTATAAACGAATAATGGAGCAAAAGTTATGGCCATTGCTATTAGAAATTATACCTTATCATTGCCTTCAAGTGCGACCTTGAACTAAAAGAATGTCTCTATGGTTTTACATTATATAGAAACATCATTTTAGTTTCATACTTTATTGTAATCTTATCCTAAATGACATAGTTTATAGATTGACCTAGAATGGGTTATTTGTATTGGATCCTAATCCTAAAAAGCTATTCTGAACATAAATATGAAGAAAACAGAGAATGATGATCCAACGATGACCTATATCTTGCAGTGTAGGCTTTGACATTCAATCAGACTTGAGTAACTAAGTTACACAAACGAGGCTATCTTAACCCATTTGATTATGAGTCATATAGGACGTATGAATGTTGTCTCATTGGCATGATATCTAAGACTCCTTTCACTTGCAAAGGTGAAAAGTTGATATTTTATTAGGCCTAATACATATAAATGTATGTGTACCAATGGACACTATGGCTTGAAATGGGTATTCCTACTTTATTACCTGTATTGATGATCACTCTAGGTATGGGTATATGTACTTGATGAATTCTAAATCCCAGGCTTTTGAAAAGTTCAAAAAGTTAGGATTGAAGTAGAAAAACAATCTAGCAAGAGTATTTTGACTATTAAATTCAATCGACTTAAATTATAATTCTTAGATCATTTGACAAAAAATGGTATTGTATCATAATGAGCTTTATCTAGAACTTCACAATAGAAGGAAATGTCTGAAAAGAAAAGCCAAACCATGTTAGACATGGTTCATTCCAAGATGTCTAAGGCAGACCTTCCAACATCCTTTTAAAGATATAGGTTAGAAACTACTGCCTACCTTTTAGATAAGATTTCAACTAAATTACTAGATAGAACACTATATGAGATGCATCATGGTAAAAATCCACTATTATCTTACCTCAAGATTTAGGGCTTTTTGTTTATATGAAGCAAATATCATAAAACAATCTTAGAGCTAGGTTAGATAAGTGTAAATTTGTGAGGTATATTAAAGAAAACTACGAATACTACTTTTATAACATAACCAAGCAAAAGATGTTTGTCTTCAACATGTTGTCTTCTTAGGGAAATAATTTCTACTAAAATAGTTCTATGAGAGCTAATTAATCTTGAAAAAGTTAAAGAACAACAAATTAACATTCCTTTAGAACCTAAGTTGAAGAATGAAGCACCAGATGCTCATCTTAAGACTCAAGAGACATAAGTACTCCGTTGATCTGGTAGGATTAGGCCACAGTGCTATGGATTTCTTATGAATAACATGAGCTACCTTATGACATTAAACCTACTACTTATGAGGAAGCAATATGAAAAATTGATTCCTATAATCGACTAAAGGCTTAACACCATGAAGTTCGCAATAATGCCATAAAGGTTAACCAGGTTTAGACTTTGATTATCCCCCTTGAAGGGTGCAAGAGGATTTTTAAGAGACTAAATAATGTAGATGGTAACATGTAAACATATACCACTAGATTTAGGCAGATAGTTATAATCAAGTTGAAGGCATTGATTATGAGGAAACCTTTCATTTGTGGCAACGGCAAAATCCATTTAGATAATGCTTGCAATAGCCACACATTGCAATTATGGGATATGATAAATAGATGTAAATACTACATTCCTTAATAGGGTTTTGCAAAAAGAGGTGTACATGACAAAACTTGATGGTTTTATGTCCAAGTCAAATCCAAATCAAATATGCAAACTATGAAAGTCCATTGATGGACTTAAGCAAGCTTCACAAAGTTGGAATATCAGATTTAATGAAGCAACTAAAGAATTTGGCTTTGAAAAAAGAATCTTGATAATCCATGTGACCATAAAAAGGTAAACATGGTAGGCTATCATTTTCGTGGTGATAGATGTTGATGATGTATTACTCATGGAAAATAATGTACCAATGCTACAGGCCACTAAGGTTTGGCTGTTGATACATTTCTCCCTGAAAGATTTGGGAGAAGTAACATTTATTTTGGGAATTAAGATCTTTAAAGATAGATAAAAATAACTGCTTCGTTATGTCAATCCTCCTATATAAGCAATGTGCTAAAGAGGTTTTCATTGGAAAACTCCAAGGGAAGTTACTTACCTATGGCACATGATGTACATTAATTGAAAGAGATATGTTCAAAAACATTTGATGATAGGACATGGATGGATGACATTCCATTTGCTTTGGTAGTTAGCTCTATCATATATGCCATGTTATATATTGTACTAGATCTATCATATGCTTTTAGTTTCACAAGTAGATACTAAATCAATCCTAGTGAGACTCAAGAGATTGTTATGAAGAATATCCTAAAGTACTTGCAAATGACTAAAGGTATCTTGCTGGTTTATGGAGGCATTAAACTCTTTCTTAATGGTTATACCATTACTAATTTCTAATTCATTTAGGATGATAATAAATTGCAAAGTGATCATGTCCTCACCCTTAATGGTGTTATAGTCAGTTTAAAAAGTTCTAAACAAGCTACAAATGCAGACTTAATAATTAAAGTCAAATACATTTTCCATGTGAGACAGCGAAAGATGCCATTTAGATAAAGAAGTTTGTCATGAATTAGGTGTTGTTCTAAGCATTATTGATCTAGTACTATTTTACTGTGATAATAATGGAGTCATAGTACTAACTAAGGAACGAAGGTCTAATCATAAATCTAAACACCTATTACGATAATATCACATCATTAGAGGATATTGAAAGATGTGATGTTAGTATGGAACGAGTACCCTATAGGGCAATTTAGTTGATCCTTTCATTAAAGTTATGTCCTAGTATAAACATGATCACCATATAAAAAGTATAGGGCTTAGATATATTGATGATTGGCTTTAGTGCTAGTAAGAGATTATTAGTGTTAGCCCTACAAGCCAATCATATTTGCTTGTAACACAGTAGCAGTTTATAGCTTCATATGACACACATTATTTCTTATTAATGTAAATAAGGTATTTCATAACCCAAAAGCCTTGTGATAATTGTTATTCTTATCTTATGAAGATAAATAAAGCTCATGAGACACATGGCTTTGCAAAGGAATTGTAAAATATTATAATTGTCTTATAGAGTTAACAAATTGGGGCTACAAGACTACTATGGAAAATGTTTAGAGTAGACACTGGACCATACTATTACCTTCTTAGAGATTTATGATGGAATGATAGAATTAAACTAAGATGTTGTATACTAAAAGGCTAGTCAAAATGATTTGACTCTTCCTACATGTTGGGTAGCTATGATGCATTGCTAGATATCAATCTTAGTCTAGAAGTATAAATATTCCTAACTGATTAATTTATATTTATTATTATTAATGTGATAGGGGCCTAATGGGTCACGTACAAAAGCCTAATTTTATGAAATTAAAATGAGACAGGAGGGCTTAAATTACCAAAAGAGCAAAAACAAAGGAATTTTTTAATACTTCAAAACAAAGGACTTAAGTGCCATTAACCCAAAAGTTAAGAGCACTCTTAACCATGGTATTTAAACCCTACTTTAGCTACCCCTTAGTAATCTTATTAGATCTTGTGCTATTGTATCTTTCCATAAAAAAGAGTTACGGGCAGCTTAAAATTCTACATCACCTTTTTATGATTTTAAATAAAAATCATGTCTCTTCTTTTCCTTAAGGTTTCAGAGTGTAAAATCATTGCCAAGGGAATATTTTCAAAACCTAAATTCTTAGCATGACTCCTGGCAAATTAAAGTCTCAAATCGAGTCACTTTTATGGATCATCGTTAGAGGCTAGATACTTAGATAGCTTTGCTTTGCAATAATCAAGCCTTATGTACAAGAAAAAAGCCAAGAGTGTGATTAGTTTGAAAGGATGGATTCTTTAAATTAAGTTATGAACTTTTAGCTCTTAGATTCTTTTTATGGATGTTAGATTGCTAAAGACTTGTAAGATGATCTATGTTTACTGTTCAATATTTTTTTATTCTGCTATGCCATATTTTTGTCTTTTCTATTTGTTTTATTATTTTATTTTAATAGCAAACATACGGTGTCTAAACCCTACAAATTGGCCCATTGACATTAATAGTTTGTGACATGGACTAATGGTTCAACAATTAGTAAAAGGGTTTTACTTCATTGATAGTTTTTAACTTGATAAAAGACTTGCATACCAAGATTAGTGTGAGGCAACCTACCTAAGTGTTATTATACATAAGAGTCTTTTTTTATTTACACATGAGACATGTAAGATAAAATATCAATTAAAAGAAGAAGAAAAAGACCCTATTCTATTCTGCCCTAATTCTACTAAGATAATAACATAGCCTTGCAGTGAGCCATATGCTTTCAAGATTCCTGCAATTGTTGCTCATCTTGTTTCCTTTTCCTCTTTGAAAAGGAATCAAGAAGTTATGATCCTAACAATATCAGCCAACTAGCATTGGTGGATCAGTAAACCTCTAAAAGGTCTTAATATCGGTTTATGTGGATCATACTTAGAAAGGGGACACGTGTGCTTTTCTTGGTTTTAGAGGAATCCTGAAGTGATTATGTTGTATTAGTGTTCGTGCAGTGAATGACACACTTAAGATTAATATTTCTTAGGTAGGTATGATTTCTATCCTATTATTGAGAAAATTTTAAAATTGAAAATCTAATCACCTATAAATTTTTATATAAAAATCCTACTTAAGATTCAGGTGTTTCTATGATTTTTTTTTTGTATTTTTAACTTTATATTTTTATGTTTTTATGCTTGATTTCAAGATTTTTCCTTAAAAAGTGAAATAGATACTTATTTTTATGCTTGAGCTTTAGCTTAAACTTGAACTTGTACTCATGTCTTATTTTTTTTCAATCCCTAATGAATATCAAGAGAGACTTTCCATTAGATACACCATAAATCAATAAACAATTTTTTCGCACTTATTTCAAAGTGTTCTTTTTTTTTAGCACTACAAATTAATCATGCTTGCTATTTACATAAGATTGCTAATCATATTCTTATTTTCATTTTATGTAATAAAGTGTATAGTGGGTACTCATATTATAATTTTAATTTTATGGAGGAAGTAAAAAAATCAAATGCATATTTTATACTGGATTTCATGTTGGTTTTTATTATGCTAACTAGGAATTCTTTTGTTATTAAAGGTTGATTACAACTCTTCAAACATTTAAAAAGATGGCAATTGGCTCTGTTGGGAATAATCTAATAGCTTATGTCTTCAATGAGATGTATTTTCCTTTATTAAAATTCACTAGCATAATATTGGAACTATGTTCCTCCTTTCACTTGCTGTTTTGTTCCCCTTAAAGTTCACATGTTACTTTTTTGGATTTTTGAAGCTTTTTATAAGTACTATTGTTTTCTATTAGGTTTATTTATATTGTACTACTCAATTTTCATCATTCAAGCACTAATTATGTATATTTTTTTTGAATTTTGTACTTATTACGTCATTTTAACTTTCATATCACTGATATTCCTTTCTCATGCATACATAAGGTAAAGGAGAATGTTTTTAGGACCCATGGTTTTATTCTGCTATCTATTGTTTTCTTGCATTTATCAATAGGGCAAAAGCCTATAAGTTTCGCATGTTTTTCTTTTGCCAAACGATGACACTTAAAGGATAATTTTTTACAAGATTTTATGTTACTTTCCATTCACGCACATCTGCCACAACTATTGCCACCCCATTATGTTTGGTCTCTTGGCAACCGATGAAAATCATTGTTTAAAGGCATAATGATATAATTTTTTAATGTTTGAAGGCATAATCTTTACTTTTAGCAAATAATTTTGTTAGAAATTAGTAGTAAAATGGAGAAAAATACTTTGATTATGTTATTGAATGTCGACCTATTGTTAAGTATTTATACAGGGAATAGATATAGTTTAAAGCTAATCCTAGATAAGTAAGGAAACTAGTTACAACAAATCATTTAGCTTAAAGAAATCTAATCCTTAATTTAAAATTCAAAGAAGTCCCGCAAGTTGTAAATCCTATCCCAATCTTAACTTTATTTTCTAACTCTCTTCTTTATGCTAGAGAATAGGGGTTTTCTAGTCCCAACTTAGATACACTACCCTTGAATTGTGCACCATTTAACCTTTTTGTGAAAATGTTTGCCAATTGGTTACTGGTAGTTACATATGGAGCACAAATTACTTCACTATCTAGTTTTTCTTTTATAAAGCATCAGCCTATCTTTATATGTTTAGTTTTATTATGATGCACTAGATTATGTGTTATGTTTATTGCAGATTTGTTATCATAGTAAAACTTCATAGGTTCTTTCACTTTGATCTTCAGGTTGTTAAGAATCATCTTCAACCATACTGATTCATCTATACTTTGTGCCATTAACCTAAATTCTACCTCTGTACTTAATTTAGCTACTACATTTTGGTTTTTACTCTTCTATGTGACTAGATTACCTCCAAGCAATGTATAATACCTATAGTCGACCTTTTGTCCACTAGTGAACTTGCAAAATCAGCATCAATATAGGCTTCTATCATCACTCTTGTATTCATTTAAAATTGTATGCCTTTTTCAGGGTTAGCTTTCAAATAATGCAAGATTTTATAAATAGCTTGTAGATGTACCTCTTTCAGTTTATACATGAATTGACTAACTACACTCATTGTATTGGCTATATCTAGCCTTTTATGTGAAAGATAAATCAATTGACAAACTAACCTCTGATACCTCTCTATCGACTGTAGGACCCTCAGGTGTGTCCCTAAATCTATGATTATGGTCAGTAGGTGTATAGGTGTATTTGCATGCTATCTTCCTTATCTTCTTTAATAAGTTAGTGACATATTTTAGTTATGAAATAAAGATACCTTTCTTAGAATATGCTACTTCAATCCTTACGAAATATTTCAGCCTTTTTAGTTGTTTGATCTTGAATTCTTTCATTAAATACTAGTCTAAGAACTCTATTTCTTGTTTATCATCCCTTATTACTATGATATCATCGACATACACCAATAAAATAGTAACTTTCTCTACTTAGAATATGCAACAAACAAGGTATGACCCTTTGGATGTTGTTTGAAACCAATAACTATTATTACATTTACAAATCTACCAAACGAAGCTCTAGGTGACTATTTAAGCCCATACAATGCCTTTCTTAGTCTACATATTTTATTTTCTTTGAAATTATTCCCAAAACTAGGTGGAATCTCTATGTATATCTCCCTTTCCAAGTTTCCATGGAGAAAGGCATTCTTCACATAGAATTATTGAAGATCGCACTTAAAATTAGCACTAAAAGACAAAAAACCCTCACTATATTTATCTTTGCGACTAGAGTAAACATTTCTTGGTAATGCACCCTAAATGTTTGTGTTTACTTTTTAGCAACCAGCTTGCTTTATAGCTTTTGAGTCATCCATCAACCTTGTATTTCAAGGAAAAGACCTACTTACAACCCATTGTTTTTTCATTTTAGTAACTCAATGATTTTCCAAGTCCTATTCTTCTCCAAAGCCTTTATTTTACTCTCATGTGCTTTCTCCATTCCTTTCGACGTAGTGCTTCAGACATATTTTCAAGAACTGTAATAATATTTAGGCTTATGAGAAAAGTTTTATGAGATGGTGAAAATTTGTCGAAAGATAAAAAGTAGGACAATGATATAAAGGATGTTTAGTACATTCTCTTGGTTTTTCCTAAGTGTAGTAGGCAAATATAGATCATTATTTTCAAAATCAAGTTAAGATTTAAAAATTGTTACCTTATTTTTAGGGTTAGGAAGAAATATTCAATCTTGTGCTAGATTTAGAATTAAATCTATATTCCTTGTATAAACCTATCTAAATCTCCAACTACTATAAATAAGTGCTGTTTATGGTACTGTTTGAGGTACTTGTTTTGTTTAAGGTAGTAGTGGATGTTGTTTGATGTACTGATTCTGTTTGAGGTGTTGTTTCTATTTAAGGTGTTGTTTAAGGTATTATAGGTTTTATTTAAGGTGTTGTAGGTATTGTTTGGGGTACTATAAATGTTGGTTTCGACACTATAGGTGCTATTTATGACTCAAAGAAAGGTGTTGTTTAAGGTATTGTAGTTTTTGTTTAAAGTGATATAGTTACTATTTGAGGTATTAAAGGTGTTGGTTTCAGTACTATAGTAGCTATTTGTGACTCAAGGGAAAGGAAGTTATCTGCATCCTTATCTTCCATGTGTGAATTCCCCCCCTGAAGATAAGGTTGAGTAAAATATTATTTTTCCTTTTACAAAGGTTACATCAACTGTGACAAAGAATCTTCTTGTAGATGAATGATAACATTTGTATCCCTTTTGTGTGGATGAATAACCTATAAAGACATGCTTAATAGCTCTGGAATCTATTTTTCCTTTATGGTTGCTATTGACAAGAACAAATGTAATACACCTAAATACCTAGAAGTCAAACTACTTATGGTTAGGATAAAAAAAAAAGATAAAACCTCTATAAGTGTCATAAATTCAAGGGATTTAAAGGGCAATCGGTTAATAATGGGGGTGGCTATTTAAATAGCTTTTCCCCAATAGGACTTAGGAACATTTTGCTAAACAATAAAACTCTTGGAACATTTGAAACTCCATTTTGTTGTGGAGTATTGAGACATGATGACTCATGAGTTATGCCCTCTCATTGAAAATAAAAGGACAAAAGTTGGTTAAAATAATCTTTAGTATTGTCTAACCTTAATCTTTTAATTTTGACACCAAATTGGTTTGCAATCATGTTATGAAAGTTAGGGAAAATAGTACTCACTTCTGACTTATGTTTAAGTAAAAATATCCAAGTTAACCTAGTGCAATCATTAAGTAAAGATACAAGCCCCCTTGAACTTGTCACATTAACAATAGTAAAGGGTCCCCAAATATCAGAATGGACTAAATAGAATGGAACAAAACTTTTTTATTGCTAGTAGAAAATGATACTTTTTTATGTTTAGAAAACTCACACATATCATAATGAAAGTCTTTTATTTTTAATCCTTCAAATAAAGATTAACACATAACTTGTAGAGTCCTAAATGAAGGGTGCCTAAACCACAATGATATAGCCAAATAAGTTTGGTATTAGATGATGAAAGAAAAAAATGATGACCTTTCTTTAATACTTACTACTTTACTAACATATTCTAAGTAGTAATGTCCATCCTTTTCCTTAGCAAGTCTAATCCTCTTCTTCAAGACCTGATCAAAATACATAATAACTAGAATATAAAGCCACATTACATTTCATTTGTGAAGTACTTTTCTAGATAAACAACAACTTTGTAGAGAGTTTAGGAACAAGAAAAACATTCTTTAGGACTAGGTGAGGAGTAATGTCTATGTCCCCTCTACCAACTACTACTGTGAGTGAGCCATCTACAATAAGGATTTTTCGGTTGCTAGGGTACAGGGAATATGAATTAAGCAATTAGAATGAGTCAGTCATATTATCTATTGCTCCTAAATCAATGATGCAAAAGTTAGAAATTCTATTTGAAAAATGTAAACAAGAAAAAATAGTTTTACCTAAAAGTACTAGAGAGCCTGCACACTTTAGATTTTCCTAAAGTCCCTAATAGATTTCTAAGAGTCTTAATTTCCTTTTTGTCAAGTTCCACCTATTCTGGATTAATATCTGTCTTAGATTGCATTGCGTGCATTAGGTTTTCTATTCAATTTCTAACACTATGCCTTAATTTTTTACAATAAGAGTAGCAGAGAGTATTATTTTCATTCTTCCTTAGATTTCTTGGGTTTCTAATTAGATCTAGTTTCTCCATATTCTGAATCAATAGTGACTCTGTTTTCATTCTTATTGCTGATCCATCTTGAGTTTGACTTTCTAACATTACTCCTTGATGACTTTTCTTTGTCCGTATCATGGATATGGTCTTATTCAAGGATGTACTTCTTTTTTGCCAAGAATTTAAACACTAACCTTGTTAAATTCTACATTTAGACCTGCTAAGAAGTCATACACCTTGTCTTTTTTGTAGCATCCTCATAATAGTTGACTTTTATGCATAGATAATGATCTAGTCCTACCATAGGTTCTAAAGAAAGTTTTCATATTTGGTGACAAACTTGTGTCCCTGCTTTATTGCACTGGCCTTGACCTTGATCTTATAGACTTAGGCTGCATCTCATGCTTTAGAATAGGTCTACCTAACAACATCCCACACTTCTTTTGTTGTCGATAGGAACATGAAAGTGTCACCAATTTTATGGGTTTATTGAGTTTCATAACCATGACATTATCATGGAGTCTGCTTCATCTAATGCATCAAACTTAAGATCTTCTCTGTTTGGACTATTCCTTAATAAAAGCTTAACTTTACCCTTTAAGCAGCTTTAAACAAATTGGGACCATTTTAAGAAATTTCTTCCATTTAGTCGATAAGTTATTTAAATGTTCTATAGTTCTGCAAATGCATGATGCAAGGGATTTTTATCAAACATTTTTTTGAGTTTTTCATATTCAATAATTAAGGCAAAAAAATGAAAGGTATTGCAACGAAGGCTAGAACTAGAAGAGGGACACAAAATGCTATAAAGGCCATAAAATACTTTGGAAAATTAACCTAAAGCTCTAATAGCATGGTAGAAATTGTCAGTAAAATAGACAAAAATACTCTGATTCTATTTATTGAATGTCAACCCACTCTCGGGTATTTATATAGGGAATAATTATAGATAACTAAGGGTTGGATGAAATTTAAAGCAAATCCTAGATGAATAAGGAAACTAGTTACAACAAATCTATTAGCTTAAAGAAATTTGATCCTTAATTAAAATTTGAAGGAGTTCTATAAGTTACAAGTCCTATCCTAATCGTAACTGCAATTTCTAATAATTTTTTTGATAGGTTTTAACATGTACAATGGAAATATAAATTAAGAAGCAAAGTAATAAACAAATTTTAAATTAATCGCTTTACTTTGTAATGCAATGTTATACTAAGAAGACTAACTCCTCACTCCCTTTAATTTCTTTCTTCTCGCCATTTCTTCACTCATATATGCCACCATCTATGTATTTTTCTAAATGCTTGAAAATTTGTTTTGGTGGTTCGCTTCAATTTTTTCTTGATTATTCTTATTAGTATATGTTTGATGGCTAGTTGTTTTAAATCCATTAGCACCAATTATTTGATTATTTTAAATGTCAATGATTTTTCCTATAATGATTAGATAAATAGATCATGATTCATGAAATACATGAAGGTTAAAAATTTTGACAAAAAAATAAACTTTAGCAAATAAATTATTGAAACAAAATCATTAATTTTCGTATTCTTTTTTGTTTTTAGTTTACTTTTTTTTATGGAAAGAATATTTCTAACAAAATTTGCCATTCATAAATAAATTTCTTCTGTCTTCTTTTAGCATCCATTTTAGTGTCCCTAAATTTTTTGCCATATCTCTGGATAGAAATAATAGTGTTCAACTGTTTATAAACAAAAGAAAACTTTAGGCATGTGTAAAAAAATATTAAAGGAGCACAAAAAGGGCAAAAAATTTTTTTTGTATATTCATTCTTTGTAAGTTTCTTAACCTAGTAAATGTCACTTGATTTATGATGCCAACTCATTAAGAAACATTATAATTAGATATATAACCATATACTCTGTAAGCAAAAAAAATAACTAAGTGCCCTATAAATGAAACTTTTTTTATAACTTATCTATACTACTAATAAAGCTTCTGATTAAGTTAATATCATGAGTTAAAGAATAATAATTTAGTTCAAAAAATAACTAACAAAAGATTAAAAACTAGTATAATAAATAAGGAATTTGGGATGTTATTTTCTTTTCAATGTTTTTGTAAAGCAATTTTAAAAAAAAAAATTCACAAAAACTATGTACTTTTACATAAAAATTACTTATATAGCTACATACTCCTTTGTAAAAAAAAATTACTCATTAAAAAAATTGTTTAAATGTTACCACGTGGTAGATATCAAATTCAAGTTTCTTTTAAATACCCATCCAAATTGTGCATATATCAAATTCTATATAATAATAACAACAACAATAATTATGGAAATCAATGGCCTAAAGGTATTAAAGCATTAAGCACTTGCATCAGTGGGTGTGCCATTTGTTTGGTATTTATATGTACATGTATTAATGTGTTTTTACCTTTTTTTTTTCAATTTACTGGTATTTTTCAATTATTTTATGTATATAAAGCCTATTTCTAAGTTCATTCATACATTATAAAAACTTTCCCTATACTGATCTACAACCTATACTAGTAGAAAAACCCATTAGTATAGAAATGCTTTTCAGATGGATTTTTATAAGCTGTAATTATATATATTATATACTAATAGACCACTATCTATCAATTTAGATATTTTTTTCATTGTGGATAATAGGCATGATCTATACTGACACCTTGTATTATTCGTCAGTATAGGTCCCTTTTATAGCTACGTACAATATGTCTGTTGGTATAGATATTATCCATACTTTCAAATAAGAAAAATCATCATTATAGGCATAATCTATACTGATGGATTATATTATCTATCATTATAAGTCCCTTTTAAAGCTAAAAATAAATGGTTCCTTGTTATAGATATTATCTTTTCTAATGAATAAGAAAATCTATCAATGTAAGCATAATCTACACTAACAAATAGTTTCATCTGTTAGTATAGGTCCCTATCTAAAAAAAAAAAATCATCTTTTTATTTTTAACACTAGGAAATTTATTCTTTAATTAAAAAGCTTTATCTTTATTAAAAGACTATAGCAACAAACTGATACATGGGTAAAGATTTAGGATCTAAAGTTACAAACAACTAATAAACTCTAAATTGAATCAATAAGTTTTATATTTTTTTCTCTTATGTTAACCTCTCATTCTCTTTTCAAATGAAATGAACACTCTTTTTGTATTTAAAGATTGATTTGCAAACTCATCTAACAAAAGAAGTAGAATATCATAGGTCGAAAAAAAACCTTTATTGTTATCTTTTCCTGTTGTCAAATAAAAATCGAATTTACGTTGCATTTTCTCCACCCAAACTTAATACCTTTTTTATTTTTATTTTTTATCCTTTTCCTTTGAAAAAGTCTTTGATAAATGTTTTTGCATATAATTTGGGTTATGTAAGGGGTTTCCAACATACGCACTTAAAAGATGAAAAGTATTTGAAGGTTATAAGGTTAATGGTTTAAAGGTTAAACGAAAAATAATTTATTTTAAAAGTAATAATTTTGTTTATGAATAAAATTTATTCCACATCAGATATTACTAAAATATTTGAACATTTTATATTTTACATGTCAGTAAAAGATATTTCTTTTAATTTCACATCAACATTTAACATGCAATTTTTCCTTGTTGTAAAAAATCAACTGCCTAGGTCACTATTTAAATAAAAAGTGCTAACTCTATCAACGATTTTATTTTTGTTTCAGCATTAAAAGTACAAGGATTAAGTTACTTAGATTTTTAAAAAAGAAGTTTAGGTGGCTCTAGATTAGCTTTCTTGAGACACTTTGGATATTTTTGATATCTTCAAAGTTAAAAAGCTCATCTCAACCTCTAGCTCATTGTCTTAGCATGGTATTTTTATTTTGTAGAAGTCCTTCAGCATTTTTCATGTTTAACTTGCACATAGTTTTATATATTACAAAAAAATTTTTACAAAGTGTCTTAGATTACTCATAATGGTTTGAATGCATATAGTTCACATTTGTGTTGGAAATAAGGTTAGAAAGTAATTTATAGGCCTTTCAAATGAAGATAGGCAAAAGGATTCGAACTCCTTTAAAAGGGATTTAAATGGCAAGTTAAAATTGTAATCTATCATAATTTTGCCTAAAGGATTAGAATCCCTAAGGAAATGATTCAAATACCTTGTAGGACTTTGTATTCTATAAAATTCTGGCCTAAGGGATTAGAATCCCATAATTTGGGATTCGGATCCCTCTTTTGAAAATTCAAATAATTTATCCGTTGGACTCGTTTTTTCATTGCAAAAATTGTGAGTTTTTATTAGAGACATGTCTGATCATGAAGGGATGTTTCTGACACTTGTTGAGGCTTATAAATACTTCGTTGAACGTTCATTTTACATACTTCTAACATTTTTACATCCAGTTCTCTTTAAGAATAATTTTTCTTCTTGCACTATCTTTTTTGGTTCATGGTTCATGTGTGTTTAAGAAAAACTTGAAATAATGTTTAAGTAGGCATTGTATCCTGGGTGTAATGTTTCCAAAGAAACCATTTGCACCATAGTAGGGAAACTGTTATCCTAAATAAAGCTTCCTGGAAGTGCCTTATCTATGACTTTCTTTATTTTTTTCTTTTTTCTCCGCTATTGTTGTTTGATTGCATTAATTTGTAGACACCTAATCTTGTTTGGGCCCGTTCCTGGCAATCCTAAAATATTCAAGACTGATAATTAGGTAATCATCCTCATAGGGGTCGATCCTCTCTATGAAGACTAAGCATTTTTAAGGCCTCTTTGGTCATACCTAAATGGCTGCCCATGCATGTGATAGAAAAGTCACCATGTCGAAGGTCGTAGAGAACAAATCTTAGACAAAAAAGATAAATATTAAGGTAAGAAATTAGCTTTTAACTTTACTCCTGTGAAATTTTAAAATTTGTTTTTGCATATGATGTTATGATCAAATTTTCTATTTTGAGGAATTTTTCAAAATTTTTTAAATTTTAGGGAGTTAGCTTTCATATTTGTTTACTAATACCTGTGTAGCTTATGTTGATACTTATCCCAAAAGATGAAAAATATTGAAGAAAATCCATATTAGCATTTTATACCATGAGGTGTCAAATTGTTACATTTATTCGTTAATATTGTATTTTTCACAGTGTAGACATTTTATTTTGTCTGGGCCAAAATTTAAAGAATTAGACATCATCGTTTAAAGCATGGTTAAGGTCATTCAAAAAGCACAAGTCAAGTTCCCACCATTCTCAGCTAAGGTAAAGAGTTTGAAAAGTCAAAGGTAAGAAAAATCCCTATTTTTGTATGTGTGTCTTGATACAAGGGCCTAAGGTATCAATACAAGGCTTCATGTCATCCAAATTGCAAGGTTTTGCTATTTTTATCGATACCAACATTGTTTGTATTGATACAAAGTTATGTCATAGCTAAAATCATGATTTTTGGCCAATAAGTATCTATAAAAGAGTGCATGTATCGATACAACAAGCTAGGTATTGATATAAGCTTGCCGGTAACAATACGCCATGCTTATTTTGATACAAAATTCAAAGTATCCATATTGTCTGGATTTTTGTTGCTTCATATATCGATACAAAACTTAACATATTGATACATAAGGCTATTTTGGCCTAATTCAAGACATGTTTCCTTTTTTTGTACCATGGCTTCAAATTTTGAATTTGGTCATGACATAGCCTTAAAAAGTATTTAATATCAGATATAACTTTATACAAATCATGTGGATTTAATTTTTAGGCTCTAAACACTGAATTTATATATTTGGAAAGGCCGATTAAGCTTGGCATGAAGGCATCTCAAGAGAAAATCTGGTTTTATGAAGGATAAAATTGACACTACTTATCTGATCAATGAATAAATGAATTTATTTACCTGCAAGAGTTAATGTTAACCAACTAAATATTGAAAGGTTTCTATATGCCAAAAGTTGTATATGCCCATATTGCTAGATCATTTAGTGCATAAACTTATCCATTATATAATCTAATCTTTACTAAACTGAGAAAATAAAAAACCCTTTTTTCATCAACCACCAAAAAAAGCTCTCAAGGTCTCTAAAAAATCCCATTCCCATAGCTCCTTTTTCACCTTTTCCAAAAAGCCTTCCAAAACCTCTTATTTCTCTAATCTCTACCTTAAAAACTATCCACTATAGTGACCATAACCAAAAGCTCTTTCTTTTTATTCTTTTCTTGCTAATCCATAGTAAAGAAAAGGAAGAAAGTGAGCTATAAGTTGTTGGTGTGTTGCTTAAGAATATAGCTAGGAGTCTAAGGTTTTATTGGGGTAGATCTTCTATCTTCTCTTGTTTTAATTTTCTATTTTCCTTCATCATCATCATTTTAATGAGCCTCCATGTTTCCATGATTATCCATTAAAGCTTCCATGTAGTATTTTTGCTTTTTTTTTTGTAGATTTAGGATTTTGATGACTTTATTAGTGCTTTAATGCTGTTTTGATGAAATAGAATGCCATGTTTCTTGTTGACAATAAAACAGCCCTTGCTCCTGCATTCTTGCCATGTTTTTTTTCATTTTAAAACACTCATTTCATGTAAGAATGCTTATCCTATCATATTTTGATCTTGACCATAACTTGGGATGCATTTTCACTATGTTTTCCTTGTTGAAGTGCATGGATAACTAGCTATACTGAGTTGCTATTCCTGTTTGATATTTTCACTTGTTTAGTTCATCATGTGTTTATTAAAATGCCTCTATGATGTTTGTAAAATCTATTTTCAAAGAAAACCCTAAGTTAAGTCTATGCTAACTTTAATCAATAGGGATTAGCATGGATTTAGTGTTTTCAATACATTGGTTCTCCAATGTTAAGGATGTATCAAACACAAATGTTTGGAATCATGGCCTTGTTAGGCCAAATAAATTTTGTTTTAATCTAAAACCAAAAAATGTTTTCAAATGTTTAATTTAAGTCTTGTTTTGACCTTATCATTACCATTGGTGTGCATAGCAGAAGGTTAGGGCCTACTTTGTAGGAGTTGGATTGGTCCGTTACTTCACTAGCATGAACCTTGGTGATTGGACATTCACATGTTTGACACCTTGACACATGACCATAAAAGTGTTAATCCGAAAAACCTTTATTTATATTTGAAAATATTTTTTCATTCTCAAAATGATTTTT
This sequence comes from Adansonia gregorii, assembly GCA_038382025.1. Taxonomy (NCBI): domain Eukaryota; kingdom Viridiplantae; phylum Streptophyta; class Magnoliopsida; order Malvales; family Malvaceae; genus Adansonia; species Adansonia gregorii. The sequence continues at coordinate 35,435 of JBBYHO010051428.1, forward strand.
TTTTAATTTTTTGGCAATTTTCCTTAAGAGGGCTTCAAATTATCTTTACAATGATATCTTGTTTGCCCTTGGATCGTTCCGAATGCAGAAGTTATATTTTTTTTAACCTTTGTTGTCTAGAAACCTTAGCGATTCATATTTTGTTTAGGCAAATCTATTTTATTAAACGATTTTTCTTAACTTTTTGAATGTTTTTTCCAAGAAGTTCACAAAATTCTCTTTCTAAAAAGGTATCATTTGTGATTTAACGATTCTGAACAAGTCTAGGATGATTTTTCAAAGTTCACCACTTACTTTTTCTAACACTTATTGTCAATGCTAACTCAAACCTGGTTTCAAATATTAATTTCACCTAGAAATTAGGATTTTTGGAATAATTTTACATTAATCTCTATTGAGTTTCCTTTCTAACAGTATCTCGTTAGCCACTAGAAACCATCAAACCAAGCTGAAATAAATGCAAGAAGGTGGGTAACGCGATGCTATCCCCTATTTTTGCTGAACTTGTGAAAATTCACTCGGTTTTTCTTAAACCATCTTTTTTATTTATTCAAAGGACTCAAAATATATTCAAATATTTTCCTCATAATGTTGTGAGTCATAACATAGGCCCCTTCAGGCTCAAATCAAAACTCAAAATTGTTTTCAAAATTAATTTTTATTTTCTATTAAAAATATTTTTCATCCTAAAATTTATTTTCTTCAAAAATACCAAAAATTCTAATTTTTAAAAATCACTCAAATTCTTTTTTTTTAAGGGGATACTCAAACTTCACTGTTTAAGGGATTTTGCAACCTTATGTTTTAGATACTCCAACCTCATTCTTCAAAATACATCTAAAATCCAAGTTTTCTCTTTTTTAAGCTTTCTTAGACTTTTTATCAAATTTTTGTGCCTAAGATGGCCTCCGAATCCAAACACATCTCAAATTTTTCAATTCAGTTATTCTTGAATAACCAAGATTAATTACGAGATACATCTTGATCATCCCCCCTTTTTTTTTGTTTTCATGTATTATTCTTTAATGCAATTTTTATTATATTCCTTTATGTCTTACAAACTTATTTCTCTTTTTAATGATGATTTGCATTTATTTTCAAAAAAATAAATTCCCCTAAACTCGAAAAAATGTTATACATCAGTATCCCTCTAATGCTCAACATAGAATATCTTTTCTAAATTAATTCGAACCTCATTTTATCGAATCCTCTATGTTTCTCCTCATTTTAGGTTGCCTTAAGAGACATTAATTAACTTTTATCATCATATCTAGATTCAATATGAAAAATTTTGCATTCATAAAAAAAGGGTTACACATAAATAATGACTGCATGAAAAATCAGAGAAAACTAAGACTCTAATAATTTATTGCTAGATGTACCAATTTTAGGCATTGTAGGGATGCTAATCTTTCCCTAGATATAACCGAATCCTAAAGCCTTCTAAAATGAACTCTAGTATAGACAGTACCTAAATATCTATGTTTTAAGTTTAATAACTTGGAATCATTAGTTTTAATAGGTATTGGTTCATACTTAGCTCAAAATGATTGGTGGTGACTCCAAGTCATGGTCTAATGACCATCCAAAACTGGTGTAATGAGCAATTTATCCGATGGTCCTGTCCTTGACTTTTACTCATATCACACTTAATTTAAATCCCAATCAATGGATGATCCAAAGGCGAACCTCTTCTCTCCTTTCATTTTAAGTCACAGCAACTACACCATGCATGTGAGGAGGCCATGTCGTGATAGCTTGGCGACCCCACTGGGACCTTATTTAGATAGTGAAGCCTATAACTAGCTAAATTTTATCATGATTTTTAGTTTCCTTTGATTTTAGTCGTTATTTATTTGTAATCCCTTTTCTTTATCTTTTTTGTACATGACATTTATTTTCCATTTTTCTCTGTGTTTTTGTGTTTCTTTTGATTGCTAGGGTTTCTTCCTACTCAAAAAATGAATACGACGACTTCTTCAAAATGGTAATAAGGAATAAAAAGCAAGTTTGATTGTTTCCCTAACACACACTGTGTACTTATATCTCAATAAACTCTCAGTCATTTTTTTCTTGGAGAGAGAATAACACCTTTGTTAGGTGGAAGTAAGCTAATTATCCTCCGTGGTATCTCTTTTTACCCACAGCCTAGTAACATCTTCTAGGGTGTAAAGTACCTATGCTCCTATGTTATTTTTTTATTCGTATAGGCATAGTAAAATACATCATCGAACCTATTCCACCAAGCTTATTCTAGGCCTAAGATTGGGATGTTTTAGCTATCTCTACTAGATGGAAGAATGATTTAGGAACCTTTTGGAGTTAACTTAACCTCATATAGTCACCCATGAAAGCCAAACCATGTTAGGCAATACCGAAGTGCTATTAGATCGACCTAGAGAATAAGACAGTTAAGGAAACATTTCTTACTTATTACTCCTATTTGTTATTTTTTTTTTGTAAAAGTAATGATGAAAGAATATTGACCAATGTCTTTTTCTTTAACCCTGAATTATGTCATCCATTATAATAATACTATTGAGGCATGTTGTTATGCTATTTGACTGATGACTAATGCCTTTTTCCTTTCACAAGTGATGATATTTGAATGTTATCACTTAGCATCCCTTTCAAGGCAGGTATCACCTCCTAGGGAATCGAACCTACTTGGATAAGTCATTATATTGCTTAAGCAATGGCTTGAAGTTTATCAATCATTAGATGATGATAAACAAGTACCTCATATACTTAGAGGCCTCATGTGTCTTGATGAGAGTAAACACTTGAACAAGCCATCATGCTAGCTAATGGATGGCTTGACATTAGCTTGTAATTACGGTGATAAGTGAATTATCACTATCTTAGCATTAATTTTCATCCTAATGGTACACTTAAGTATGCTATCTGCATAAGTTTAGGTTTAATAGGCAAAATGACTATACCTATGTTTTTTCATCCTCGCCCTAATATATCACGATGCCAATGGACATTTTTATTCTATGATTTATTCCTTGTCTTTAATTCGTTACTAACTTTGTTTTTTTTTTTGTTGTCCTTGCTACATACATCATATTATTTCATATCATCTTAAGACAGTTGGTTTTATGGGTAGTGTCTATAAATAAAGATCTCACCATGGCACAAGCATTAGTTAAAGGTTTGAATATTTTGAGACAATCAAGACCGAGTTAGAAAGGGAATAGATAGTAGGGGATAGTCTCTGGCTCGGATATATCTTAGAGATCCTAGAATGGGTTGAAATAATTTTCAAGCAGTTTAACCTTTAAGAATTAAGAAATGGGTGGGGTGGTTGGGATAAGACTGATAAGGTAATTTTTGTAGAAGATTATGGGGATATTACTCTATTGGTTCAAATGAAAGTTGACTTTAGATAACTACGTGCTATGATACAATTTTGGAATCTTGCATATAAGTGTTTCCCTTTCAACAAGCATGATCTGGTCTATACTATAGAAAAGTATATAGTCATGCTTAACATTCGAAGCGCTCAATTCAATAAAATTTACTCTAAGTTGGCAAAACCTATATGCTATAGGAAGAAGTTGGCTAGTATGATTAGAGTTGGAGAACATTAGGCGAGCTCACATCTAGGCAAACTTAGGAATAGTGTATGTACACATGGGATAGTTTAAAGTTTGTTATAAGTACTCAGTTAGACAAGAAAAAGATTCGAAATGCTTTTGCATTGGCAATCTATGTTCTGATTATTTTTTGAGAATTTTAGGACACATAGAGATTGTCATGGTAGATAGTTGCTTAAAACTAAGTTGTGATATCAACCATGCTCTTGCCATCTTAGCAAAGACTATCCAGTCTTTAAATTTTGGGAAAAAAAGGTAAAGCATGCTTCATCGGGTGCTCATCAGTGTTCTATATATGGCTCCTCAATCATTCTTGGGTAAGAGATTTGCGACAATTGTACATGCCAAATTTTAGTCCTCTTACCAAGTTCTTGGAAAAAAAAGTGGCCACAAGATACCACCTAAGAATTAATAGATTGCAAAGTTTCAAGATTTGAATGCAAATGAAGTGACTCAGATAGTTCCATTGATCATTTTATGCATGATTCTCCATAAATGCAAACCATTTCATTGGGTGCCTTTTAATGGATTATAGGGAAGCATTGGTTACACTCCGCTCATGACTTTAAGACAATTTGATTGTTGACAAATTTGTCCCTATTTCTCATGAGCTTTGTATGCTAGATTTTGAATATGGAGGGGGAGGGTTACACAAGCTAAGTACAAAAAATCTTTGATGCATGGCAAAAGGCCTATCATATCATATTGAGAAACGAGAAATAATGACTCTGACCTATGAAGACTAGATAGTTAGGTGAGTTAAAGACATGATACTATTGCTTACTAAAGGAATCCCTTATGTTTTGACGAAAAACCCTTAATTAGAGATTGAGATCCTGAAGCATGAGTTTGCACAAGAAAAAGCGACTTTCATTGAAAAATTCATCAATTGCAAGAAGAAAAGAGTCATTAGGAGCATGAGTGTTAAGTTTTAGACAAATGGATACATGACCTTGTCAAGACAAAAGATGCCATCAACAAAGATCTTTAGGACTTGAAAAAAATTACATTGCACTTCAAAAGACAAAGAAATACCAAAGAACTAGCAAATCCCCAGCTAAATGGAAAGCTGAGCTTATCTTTCTCACCAGTGACTTAGAGGCTTAGAAGCCTCAAGTGAAGATTATTATAGAAAAACTCATTAAAACTCGTCGAATTGCATTGGTTTATCAAAGAATGCAAAAGCTTGACAACTAGAGTCCAAATTTTTTAAGCGGGAAGAATTAAGAATGAAGCTTTGACTACAAAGGTTCAAGAATTAGACCATGCCTTTCAAGTCTAGCAAGATCAGGTTGAGACATTGTCAAGGACCTTTGAAGAATTATGCCATAATTGGATCTTGGCCAACCAATCCCATTTAAAGTATAGGGAATGTCTTCAAAACCTTTTCAAGCAAATTTGCATGGTTTAAACCAACACAGATGACATGGATGAATTAGCTAGATTTGTGATAAGACTTTATTCCCACAGGAGATAGTGAACAAAAACTATTGAATTTTTTTGGAACTTGTAATCAAACAATGTAATAGAGTGCGATATTTTCATATTTGATTACTTTCAAACTTGATGTGCTATAATTAATGCCATATTCAAATGGAATAGACCTGTTGCCCAAAATCCACTGTCTCTTATATTTACAAGCATGATTTAATTTGTTTAATTCTATTTTTTCCATAATATTATCACGTGCATATTATTCCATCTTTATTCTTGCATGCATCATACCCATTCTATTAACAAGTCTAATCCCATATCACTCTCAAGTGCAAACGTACAAATGCTTCTTACAATACCGTCTACGTCAGAAGGCAATAGATCTCCAAGCTATATAGAAAGGTTTGAAATTATGCATCAAAAAGCCTAAGAGCAAATGCTTCATAAGATTGATGTACTACAAAGTCGAGTTGGTAGACTAACAAAACTACTGGCTATTGCCTTGAAGGATTAAAGGTGAGCAAATACTGCTGATAAAGGAAAAGAGCAAATCAATCCTGGGGTTAGTTTGAACAAAAGGATTGAGGTCACCCATGCTCTTAAAGAAGTATCCCAAGAATAGTCATCCCCAATAGCACTAATCCTAACTACTTAACCATTTATCTATATGAATGTACGAAGGCACCATATTTGGCTCAAGGATATCATAGCATGAATATGGGATCATCATCGATAAATCCTATAGTTTTGGACCTCAATGAGTAAATAAAATAAGAAAAAGTAGCTATTTAAAAGTATGCCAAGCCTATTGAAAATGAAATTAAGTACAAGTTATTAAAGAAACACCTTAAAGCTGTAGAAAGGAGTGATAAGTTTGGAATTATGGTTGATAAATCCTTAGGTCTAGTTTCAAACCTTGTTGTCCAACCTAAGTTCAAAGTACTAGATTTTGATAAATACAGTGGAACTACAGACCTTGCTAAAAAAATCCATATGTACTATGGAAAGATGGCTAGGCATGAAGACTACAAAAAACTATTAATAAACTATTTTCAAGACAACTTAACTCGGGCACCTACATGATGGTATATAAAGCTTAGCCAATCAAAATTTCACCATGGCAAATTTGGCTCGAGTTTTTTGAATTAATATATGCATGGATCCGATTGGGCTTCAAATCATCTTCTTTATTGAACATGGAAAAGAAAGCTATCAAAAGTTTCAGGTAGTATACTTAAAGATAGTTAAAAAAGGCCATTCAGATCCATCCCTCATTGACTGAGAAGGATTTAATTGTCAGATTCATTGGCACCTTACAGACTTCTTATTATGAAGAAGTAGTAAGAAACATATCAAAAAATTTTGCAGATGTAGTTATATTATGTAGAATGATTGATGACTCAATAAAGAGCAACTCGATTAAGAAAGCTATCTCTAAAGATAAAGAAAAAATGCAATCAAGGCCGCATAATGGTCGAAACCTGATATTGGAACTAGTTATCTTAAATTATATCAAATCAGTTATAAATGCAATTGGTATTAAAGACAATTGTAAGATGGTAAAGAACATAAAGTAAGTCAGGACACCAAAAAAACCTAGTCTAGCAAATTCTAGTACAAGCAGAATTGATCAATGGATTTGAAAAGATAAAAGAAGGCTTTGTCGACTTTTATGATTTCCATACCATCTATGATCATACTTTCCAAACACGTAAGGAATTTTGTGCATTAGTTCAAAGGTTGATAAATGAAAAAAGCATTGAGCTCTATGACAAACAAGTATGCTCTACTCAATCAATAAACATGGTCAAAGAAGGTTTGCCCATGGTCGAGCCTGATCTATCAAAAAGCACCCATATAAGTCTCTAATTAATTATCAATAAGGGTGCCTAGGCTGGAAAGGGTCTAGGAAAGCCTACAAGAGATCTCCAAAGCTTGAAAGTCACCCTTCAAATTGATAAGAAAGGTCTAAGATTTAAGCCTAATGCCCACTAATAGAAGAAACAAGCTCTAAAAGCATGAAAAAAAAAGAATGGCTCATCTAGAGGGTCATGATTTGGAATACAAATCAATGGTGCTACCATCATTACGAGAAAACTTTCTTTCGAGAGGATACATTAATTTAAATCATGAAGAAACCACTGGCTCTGATAATATAATGGTCATTTTAATCAAAGTGTTCAAACACTTCTTTGTCAACATAATTGATGAACTACAAACTTTAGCAATGGGCCATTTGACTGCTTTGTATACTTCAAGATTTATTCCAAGCATTTGGACTGAAATAAAGATTCCTCTACTATTTAGCTCTAATTCAAAGTAATGCTATGAACTAAACTTATATGCTTTTACCTAAAAGCATTATAGGCTTCATTGCACGAATGTATTTTTACTAAGCATTATCAATAAAAATGACAACATTTTGTATTCTATTTTTTGTGTCCATCTTTTTTTGTCTAATCCTTAAACTTTCTTTCTTTCTTTCTTTTTGTATGTTTTTTTTGCCTATATATTTTTTTTTTTACATTTTCATGCACCCGAATGCAAATGACATGAATATTTTGAATATTCAGAAATTACTTAAAATATTTTGAATATTTTCATGCACCTGGATGAAAATGACATGAATGTACTAAGACTCCATAAATTATTTTAAGTAACCAATCTAAACTAGTGAGATCATAACTGAAAGGGATCTTGAGAAAAGCATAGTGTTACCTGATTTGTAGAAACTAATCGAACAAGAAGAGAAACAAATCTTACCCTACGAAGAGCCTACAAAAACCATGAACCTTAGGATAAAGGAAGATCGAAAAAAGGTTAAGACAAAAACCTTTTTACACTTACTAACTTGGACCAAATTAATCAACCTTCTTTAAGAATACTATGATGTATTTGCTTGATCTTACTAAGACATGCTTCGGCTAAACACTGACATAGTGTCCACAAGCTTACCCCGAAACTCGAATACAAACCCATACAACAAAAAGTTAGGAAAATAAAACTAGAGATGCTTTTAAAAATTAAAAAAGAAGTAAAGAAGCAATTTGATGCAGGGTTTCTTGAAGTAACTAAGAATCTTGAGTAGGTAGCAAACATTATCCTAGATCCTCAAAAGGATGGTAAGATACAGATGTGCATAGACTACATGCACTTAAACTAGCTAGGCCTAAAGATAATTTCCTTTTGCCTCACATTAATACTTTAGTTGAAAACATCACCAGACATTCCCTATTCTCTTTCATGGACAAATTTTTAGGCTATAATAAAATTAAAATGGCACCTAAAGACATGGAGAAAACCACTTTCATGGCAATATGGGGTATTTTTTGTTACGAGCTTATACCTTTCAGACTCAAGAATGCTAAGGCAACTTACTAGAAGGCAATCATGACATTATTCCATGACCTCATTCACAAAGAAATAAAGGTTTATATGGATGATATGATTACCAAATCCCCAAAAAAAGATTAAGCATGTTGCTAACCTCATAAACTCTTCAAATGGCTATGCAAATATCAACTTAAACTAAACCTAGCTAATACACTTTTGGTGTTACCTCTGCTAAGCTATTAGGCTTCATTATAAGTGAATAAGGAATTGAGGTTGATCCTAAGAAGGTAAAGGCTATCCAAAATTTTCCATCACCTCATTCTAAAAAAAGTGAAGAGTTTTCTTAAAAGGCTGAACCATGTAGCTAGATTCATATCCCTATTAATCAACAAGTGTGATTCGATCTTCTACCTACTTTGAAAATATAACCTTAGTGAATGGAGTGATGACTGACAATAAGCTTTCGACAAAGTCAATAGTTACTTGTCGAGCCCTCTGGTGCTTATACAATTAATGCCCGATTGACCACTAATCTTATATCTATTAGTTTTTGACAAGTTCATGTGTTATGTACTATGTTAGTATAACAAGTTGGGAAAGAAAAAACAAGCCATCTACTACTTAAGCAAGAAATTCTTAGAGTACAAAAATAACCACTTCGTGATCAAGAAGTTATGTTGTGCTCTAGCTTGAATGGCTCAAAGGTTAAGGCAACACATGTTATATCACATCACATGACTGATCGCTAAACTAGACCTATTAAATATCTCTGCGACGCTCCTGCTTTGTTAGGAAAGTTAGCTTAGTGGCAAGTCTTCTCTCTGAATATGACATTATTTATGTGAGCCATGAAGCCATCAAAGGTAGCATGTTGGCAAGTCGAGCCGAAGAGGACTATAAACCATTAGAATTTAAATTCCCATATAAGGACTTAATAAGCATATATAAAGCAGAAAATGGTAACAATTGCAGTCAAACCTAGAAAATGTGTTTTGATTGAGCCTCAAAACTTATTAGGGCACAGAATTGATGCTATTCTGATTTCACCAAATGAAGATTATTATCTTTTCACCACTAGACAAAACTTCGATTACACTAATAATATAATTGAATATGAAGCATGTGTATTAGGGATCTACATCGCCATTGAAAAAGGCATCAACTTTACAAATGTATAGAGACTTTGCCTTGGTAATTTATCAACTCCAAAAAGAATAAGAAACATGGGATACTAAGTTGCTCCAATACATGATGCAAATCAATGAACTAAATAACAACTTACTTTTAGCATTTACTTTAAAAGACAATTAAGTGGCAGATGCCCTAGCAACCCTAGCCTTTATGTTTGAAGTAACTCAAGAATCAAAAATTGCACACATTCAGATGAGTGCTTTTACCTACTACCATAATGTAAAAGAAAAAAAAGGATGGATCATGATACCTTAACTTTCTTCATTATATTCGAGCAATAGTACCCATAGTATGCTACAAAAATTGACAAGCAAACCATCTAAAGAATGTCTATATGTTTCATTTTGGATGGTGAACTCTTGAACAAGAAAATCTAGGATTAAACATTCTCCTATATGTAGACATTCTTAAAGCTAAGAGAATTTTAGAAGAGGTCTATGAAAGAATTTATGGTACTTCTGCTAAAGAAAACAGAATGGCAAAACAAGTCATGAGGTCTAGATATTATTGGTTGACACTCGAGAAAGATTGCAATGACTATACAAAAAATGCTACAAGTGCCAAATCTATGCAAACAAAATCCATGTCCCACATTCACCTCTGCATGTCATGACAGCACCTACCTTTCTCTATGCCAAGCATGGATATGATTAGACACATCATTCCCAAAGCTTTAAATGGGCATTATTTTATTTTAGTTACCATTGATTATTTCACCAAATGGGTAAAAGCGGCCTAATATTCTAACGTCTCTAGATCTGTTATGTGCAAGTTTGTTAAACAAGATATCATCTACCTATATGGACTCCCCAAGTAGGTCATCATAGATAATGTACATAATTTGAAAAATAAAATGATTAAAATAATTTTAGCCTAGTTTATGATCAAACACCATAATTCAGGGCCATAGCATCAAAAAATGAATAAGCAGTCGAAGTAGCTAATAAAAACATTAAGAATATAATTGAGAAAATGTCTAAAACTTATGCATGCCTATCGTACAACAATTTAAACTTCCACTGGAGCTACCCCGTTCTCTCTAGTCTACAAGATAGAGGAAGTCTTGCCCTTAAAGTTAAAGTCGCTTAACTTAGAGTCTTGATGAAATCATAGCTTAAAGAAATTAAATGGGTCAGGAATAGGTACGACCAACTTAGCCTCATTGATAAGAGAAGGTAAAAGCTATTTGTCATTGACATATGTATCAGAAGCATATGACGAGAGCTCATAATGAAAAAGTTCATCCTCGTTAGTTTCAAGAATGAGACTAGTACTTAAAAAATATTTTTTCGATTCATAAAGACATTTAAGGAAAATAAACCCCAGTGTATATGGATAGTAGAGCAATCATTCTAACTAAAATGGATGGCAATGACCTACCCAACCTCGTCGACTCTGATTCTATCAAAAAGTATTATGCTTGAAAAGGTTTTTTGAATGGAAACTTGTAAAGGCATCCTTATCTTTAGAAGGTAGCTTAAGCAACCAAACCTTACCCTTGTTTAAATTTAATCAAGGCCAACACTAACTCAATAGAACCTTCAGCCAAACTAACCAAATTTTGGCCTAACCTCCTCATCCAATCTTAAGTTTACCAAACCTACTTCTACCTAATCTCAAAGGAAAATGGTGGTGTCCACCTCAACTTGGGGGCAACTACCATGAATGTTCTTCGAAGAACAGCCGACACTAGGAAAGCTAGCTATTTGGGAGAAGTTTTTAGAAGTATTTAATAGAATATTCATGTCATTACCATAAAAAAAAACTAATTACCCAGAAAAATTAATCTTTAACTTTCTTTATACCTCCTAGAATGTTTAATGAATTGTATTCCCCTTTTTCCAAAAGTAAAATGTAACTATTCATTTTTTGAATCTTTTTTCATACTCACATAGCATATTGCATCATACTTGTCATATAATTGATAATGCTTGATAAATTGCACAAAATTGATCATGGGATTTCTTAATATTACTCCAACGAAGATAAAACTCTATAGGAAAATCTTCTTACATTCAAAAAGCCAAAAATGGATTCTAGAACCACAACTAGACTTACCATTCATAACTCTTCCATGTTGAAAAATGTCATAGAAAATATCTTTTAATAAACCTTAGCTAAAAGGTAGAGACAAATAAATGAACTTTGACCCCTCTCTTTAAACCACATTCCTATCAATTAGTTTAGACCATTAGATGCATCCTTTTTAGCATGTCAAGGACTAGCGCGCCAAGACTATTAACCCACTAATATGAGTCGATTAGACTTAAAGAAATTTCTTACACATCATAAGTCACCTCAACCTTCAAAAATAACCTCAACCATTCAAAAAAATAAAGGAGAGAACATTTTGAACCTTAAGAGTAAATTCGGTAAATCATAAAACATAAGACACCAAATAATAACTCAAAGATAAAAGGCAATTTAAAATTCTAAAGCCAATTATCGGATTAGGCTTCTAAAATTATCACCTTTGTATCACTTAAACATGCATTTACTTTTTTCATGTATCATTTATATAACAACTAACATCCTTCAAGTGCAAACTTTTATTCAAAAAAGTCAAACTAATAAAAAACTTTAGGTACAATTTCTTGTTTAGAAAAGCCTTAAAAAACTCCATATAAGAATCTTGGACCTTATAAGCTCACAAATCAAAAAGCTATCTAGGAAAAGTACATAAACTTGTGTCGTTTAGTCCATTTAGAGCTGGATGCCTTTTTCCTTGTAAGTCTATGAAGAGCTAGACACTTTTTTCTTTTAATATACAAAGAGCTGGACACCTACCTACCTCAGTACATAAAGAGCTTGACACCTACCTACCTTGATCTGTAAAGAGTTGGATGTTGCATATCTCAGTCCATAAAGAGCTAAATGCCTACCTTTTTTAATCCATAAAGAGCTAGACGTCTTTTTAACTAAGTCCAGAAAAGAGCAAGACGTTTACCGACTTTAGTCCACAAAGAACTAGACACTTGCCTACCTCAATCCACAAAGAGATGGATGCTTACCCACCTCATTCCATAAAGAGCTGGATGCTTACCTATTTCAGTCTACTAAGAGCTAAATACCTCTCTATCTCAATGCATAAAAAGCTAGATGCCTATTGAGTTAGTCCACAAAGAGCTAGATGCCTACCTACTTTAGTTCATAAAGAGTTGGATGACTATCAGGTCAAAGCCCATATAACTGGCACTTGTCTAAGGGTTAAGTAGACGATCTTTTCTTATGGGCTTTGACCCAATGTCATTCAGCTTTTTGAAACTACAAACCTAGAAGGAAGACCAAACCTTTTAAACTTC
>JBBYHO010051851.1:0-49724 GCA_038382025.1 Adansonia gregorii
CTTGAAAATATTTAAACATAAGCTAATTAAGCTTAAGTTTTAGTTATATCAAAATTGAGATTAATTCAAAGCTAATATAGCTAACATAATTAATGTTGAAAACAAGGGATAGCATGGCATTATCCCATTTCTGATTTTATTTTAGGCTGATTTAAAGGTTTTAGGTGTCAAGTAAGGTATTGTTGGAAAGGCAATTTACAAGGATTAAGGGTAAAACTATCCAAAAATCAATATTGTTGTAATATTGAATCCCTTATTTTCGGCATTGCTGCATATCCTTTTAACTTAATTGGTTGGACACATTTAAAGGCATTCAAATGCCTCAGAGTGGGAATACCAAAAAATTAGTTAATTTTAACTAATATTGAAAATAGAGGATAGCATGGAACTATCCCTATTTCTGATTTTATTTTAGGATGATTTGAAGGTTTTAAGGGTCAAATAAGGTACCGTTGGAAAAGCAATTTGACAAAGATTAATGGTAAACATATTCCAGATATCTCAGAAATTGTTTTCCAAGAAAAAATTATTCTTGAAGTTAGTTCTACGGCGACACTGACAATAAGCAGAGAGGAAATGATGCAATAAATTTTCAAAAAACCATTCTCGAGTCATTCAAAATCATGAAATAAAAAATAATACCTTTTCAAAATAGAAAATTCATGAAACTTTTAGGAAAAAATTATAAAAATTCAAAAAAAAAATTGCTGGGTCAAAATAGCCCAAACAAAATGCAAATCGCTGACTTCAAGGGTTCTAAATAGCATTAGCTTAAAAAATCAATACTCCCTCATAAAAAATGACTCGAAGGCAAATAAGACACTATTGGAAAGGTAATTTAATGTTTTTTTAGGAAAAATATTAAAAAATTAATGAAAAGTTTTTTCATGTTCAGAGGTGATTTTTTAAATCATGACCATAATGCTATTGGGACAAAACAAGGAAGTTTTTTGATCTTTTAGGCTTCTTAAAGCAAAACTCAAGTTTTGGGGCATTCGAATGTCCATAATAATAGGGGTTCAATTACAATAGCTTCATAAGCTCATTTGTTCAATCCTAGAGTAGTTTGGGATGATGGACCAACCTATTAATTATGTCATTAATAAGGGACTCTAGACAAAAGACCAAGGTAAACCAACTTAGGACAATTAAAAGGGACATTTAATTTTTTTTTGAAAACGAAACATTTAGCCTTATTAATCTTTGAATCTAAACATGAGAAGCTTGATTTTTCCTTAAGATTGGAAGACCAATAAATGGAAAGCCTTAAGTCTATGTTAATCTCCATTTATTGAAGTTAACATAGCCTTAACTTGGGGTTTTTAGAAAAATAGATTTTTAACAAACAACAAACAAGCATTTGACAAACATATGATAAGCTACATGTAACATTTATGGCAATAGACATGGAAGGCATGATTAAACAAATAAAAGATAACCTTTAAATATTAAAATAAAGACAATAATACAAAATGATAAACGTGAAAGTGCATGGAGATGTTAGTCTCATGAATGACATCAAGAGTCATACGATGGAAATGATGTGAACATCTCAAATAAATAAGGAAAGCTTGTTAGAATTTCAAGATAGCATTAAAATACTTCCAAAATTTCAAGATAGCATTAAAATGCACTTTCAAAATAACCCAAGCACATAAGTATGGCAAAACATGGTGGAAGAGTTGACGAAACATTAAAAAATTCTAAGTCTACCATAACCAAAGCCATAAGATGCATGAGAATCCTAAGATAAGATCATGGTCAGCATGTTAAAGCCCACAAAAGTGATAAAAATGAATAAACAAAGGAGATGAATGGAAAATAATAAAAAAATATACATAAAAGCTTAGAAACCTTATTATTGATGTTAAGTAGAAAGACCTTGCACTTATAGCTCACTTTCTTCCCTTCCTGTGATATGATTTAGCAAGAAAATATGGCCAAGAATAAGTTTTGATGATTGTAGTATGAAAAGAAAAGAGATTGAAGAGGAGACATGTGAGAAGTGAAGGATTTTAGAAGAGTTTTTTAAGGCATTAGGGAGAGCTACAAGAATGGAATTTCTCTAAAGGTGGTGGATGACATGAGAAAGTGTCGAATCCCCTTTAACTGAGCTTATAACATATCCTATATAGGACTTAATCTCAGCCATCAAAAACCTAGGTAGGGCATTTGGAATGTAAAATATGATGAGTTACTATACTAAAGAGTAACCTTTTAACATTTTATTGGTTGATGCACAACCATGGTAGCAGTAACAAACCATGCATGAGTTGATATAATGAGCAAGGTCATGCTTTCCTTTCATTAATCTATATTATAGCATAAAATGCCCATATAACAAGCTTAATAGACCATTTAAAAATGTTATAACCTAGTGTTTAAGGCTGAAAAATGAACTCCATATGATTTTTAGAAAGTTATGTTGATTTTGTATGATTTTTTTGGCCAAAGTCATGACTAAATTCATTTTTTTGATATTATGGTGAAAAGGTGTGAAAATGGCATGAATCAGGTAAATATACCTTGTTGCATCGATACAAAAGACTTTGTATTGATACAAGAGGCAAAGTTTGCATTTCAATATCGATGCAAAGAGCTCTGTATCAATATCTAGTGCAAATTTACTTTCTTGTCTTGAGACAAGACACTTTGTATCAATGCCGAGCATAAAATTTTCCAAAGTATTGGTAGTACATGACTTGTATTGATACAACTTGGCTGAAATCATGATTTTAGCTATGACATAACTTGGTATCATATTAAAGTTCCCTATATCAACACCAATGTCAAATATATTAATACATGGCATCCTATATTGATACTAATAGGGATATTTGGTGTTTTGATAATGAGGTGGCCTTGTATAAATACTTAGGGCCATGTATCGATACCCACTCATGCATATATGGATTTTACGCACCTTTGACTCCCTTAAGACCTAACCATTGCTAGGATTGGTGGACCATTTATTCGTGCTTACTCAAATGAATTTGGTAATAACCTGAATAGTGAACTTTGTTGCTTTTTTTTACATTTGTTTAATATGTCCATAGGCATTTCAAACCATTCCTCAAAAAATTTTTTGCCTAGCGCTATGTTGCCTAATATTACTTGGCAACATGGCACTTGGCAGTCATCTACTATTTTATTATTCTATTCTGTTACCTTTCAATTAAGTTTTGAGATGCCAAAAATTGGGTTAGACAAAATGGGGTGACAATAACTACCCCTCTTTGTTTATTACTATGTATAAATAACAAGGTAAAGACTAGTATACACCATTTTATTTAGGGTGTGCTTGATGTTGCTTTGTGTTTTTTATGATAAAAGAGCCAAAATTAATATCATGCTAGGATAATAATAATATTTTAGCTATGATTCTAACCTTTACAAGAAGATAAAGTTTAAGTTATTTTTAGATTTTTTATCTACACTTAGATTGCGATCAGAGGCTCGACCTATCCCTAGGTTTGGCTTAGAAAATGACAAAGGGACAAAAGAGCTAGAGCTAGACCTACCATTATTATTAGATTTGATTTTAAGATAAAGTTTTTAACAAAGGGATAAAATGTGGATTAGGACTATAAGAATTACTGAGTTTAATCTTCTTGACACAGGCCAGTTAGCTGAGACTTACCTATCAACATTGCTAGGCTTTAACTTTTGATGATATAGGCCAATTAGTCGAGATTGACCTACTGATATTATTGGACTTTGACTCTTGATGGCATTGGCTAATTAACCATGATTGACCTATCGAGGTCATTAGGCCTGGACCTTTAATGACATGGTGTAATAAGTTGGGACTAACCTATTAGCATCATTGAGCTTAAACTTGTAATAAATTGGGCCAAGTAGTTAAGCTGACTTGCCAGCTTATTGGGCTTTGATTTTTGATGACATGGCCAATTACCTGGGACTGAACTACCGATGTCATTAGGCTTTGACTTTCAATGACATGGGCTAATTAGCCGAGACTAACCTACCAGTCTCATTGGGCTTACACTTTTGATGATATGGGCTAATTAGCTAGGACTAACCAACTAGCATCACTAGGCTTTGACTTTTAATGACATAGGCCAATAAGTCAGGACTAACCTATCAGTGTCTTTAGGCTTTGACTATGGATGACACAGGTCAATTAGCCAAGACTAACTTACCAGTGACATTAGGCTTAGACTTTCAATGACAAGGGCTAATTAGTCGAGACTAACCTATCAACATCATTGGGCTTAGACTTTTAATGTTATAGCCAATTAGCCAGGACTAACCTACAGTATTATTAGGCTTTGACTTTTGATGACATAGGCTAAGTAGCAGGAACTGACTTACCAGCTTCATTAGGCTTAGACTTTTGATGGCATGGACCAATTAGCTGAGATTAACCTATTGGCATCACTAGGCTTTGACTTTTTGATGGTATAGGCCAATTAGTTGGGACTAATTATCGATGTCATTGGGCTTAACTTTCTTGATAATTATCAAAGGGTATTTTATAAGACTTTTCTCACATTAAAACTTTTAAACGATGCGTGAGGTGAATTTGAACGATGCATATGTTGATGTGATGTGAGTGCTTTTAAGAAAATGCATGTATGAATTTATGTATTCATTGTTCTTTCACATTAATGTATGTTGCCATTTTGTCAAATGAAATATTTCTTGAAACATTTCAAGGTTAAAAGGATTTGTTGTCTCTTTTTCTCTTAATGTTTTGAAACGAATCCCTCTTAGAGGTGCTTTGTATTTAACTGAGGATTATTAGGTCCTTTTGAGGTATGTGCCAATCTTTCATCTTATAATTGCTCGCCACCTTGTGGAGGAGTGATTTGCTAAGTTTTTGACTTTTTTAAGGGTAACCTTATTGGTAAAAATAAATATGAGATCTTTTTAGGGATGATCTCCAGCTTCTAACCTTTTCTTGCCTAGACTATCTTTTATATTTCAACTTTAAAGTCTTCAAGGCATCTTGACTTTCCTTAAAAGGCTAAAAAAACAAGGTGATTATTCCTTAACTCAAGACTACACTCTTATAGCGTAATGTTATAAAGTTTTCATATCTTTGCTTCAAGTGATTGACATCCCATGTGCCATAAGTCACCTAGTTATAGCATTGGGCAAATCAATTATAACTCATCCCAAACAAGTGTTTTCTAGACTCAAAAGTGATAACATGCCCTGCTCATGTGGCATCAAAACTCCTAACAAATGGTTATCATCCCTAGGGGCATTCTTAACTAAAGTAAGAAAATCAAACCTTTTATGTTTTGGTAGTTTGTGTGTGACATGATACGAAGGGTCTAAACTTAAAAAATATTGACAAATTATGGCCAAAGACTCTTAATGTCTACCGATAGAGTTAAAGTTTTGATGGGTTAACACCATAAAATCAAAAGTCAACATTAGATAGTCAAATTCTTAATGTTAACTAAAAAAGTTAGAGCTTTGATGGGTTAACACCATGAAATCAAAAGTCAACATAAGATGGTCAAAGATTTAGGCTTTCACCAATCAATCAAGAAGAGAAAACGAACATTCTTTCACTCAGATTTCTTGAACCCTTATCATTGTGCTTTTTTAGTTTTTAAATGCAACAGTATGATAGGTGCTTGATTTAGATAGTAACCCTTATCTTTAGAAGGTTGTTTGGAAAGCTTCATGGGTAAGTGCTGGTCTTAACGGAGGGGTATTGATTAGGGAAGTATTTTAATGGATGTTTTGGCAAATGGATATTTCTATATATCTAGAGGTTTTAAAAGTATTAACAACCCTCTTAATTGGGTAGGATGATTTTTTTTTATGGTTTTTAAGCACCATTAAAGATTGCTTTAAGTTTTCCAATTTTGCTTTAAATTGCCCTTTTTTGAGTTTTCACATTAGAGCTTTATTCTTTTTTCTTAACTTTCTTTCTTTTTCTTTTTGGCTAATTTTGCTTTTACTGATTGCTTCATCACACCCTTTAAGGACACCTAAGACATTCCAAAAGAGCAATTTCTCAAAGAATGGGGTTATCAGTTTAAATAACTATGCCTAATTGAAATAGACTTTTTAAGGTATGAAATATAGGCTGGCGTATGAGGTTTTGAAAGAAAAGGTATACAAGCCCAACTTTTGTGTTTAAAGGTGATCAAATCAATGGTTTTCCATTCTTGGGTGTTTTCATTTCCTTTCTTTAGTTTTTTCCTTCTTGATTTGATTTTGACTTTGATTTTTTATTAATATTTTTTTATTTTCCATTTTAACTTTGAATTTTTTTCTTCTTTTTGTTTTTTATTTTTTTGTTTATTACTTTTTGGAAGGAAATTTAAGCCTCGACAACTTGGCACATCCCATATTTGTCCCTTAAAGTTAGGCATTTTAATAATCATAGAAGAGGGTATATGCTATTTTTCCTTAAAAGGCTTTCCATGCCCTCTAATATGGAAGGTGATCCTTGATCAAGGTGTTTGAAAGCATGAATTTGTTAGGCTTAAAAGGGGTAATAAGGGGAATGATTTTGTAATTTGTAAAAAAGATAAAAAGAAGATGGTTATCTTTCATTTCAAACATGGCTATGTAGACTGATGCGTCAGTCTTTGGGGCAAGGTTCTCTTAGAAAACATGTTGAATGTCCTAATGATGTAGCACTTAATTTCATTTTCCTTTTTCTTTTCTAAAATGTATGCCTCAATATTCCTCTTTTACCACAGTTGAATACATTTTCCTAAAAGTGACAGACTTGCCCTGGCCATAAATGATTTTAGGTTTTAATCGACTAAATAGAAGGGTTTAAATTGTTCTAAGGGAGTCTCTACGAGGATTTGCTCCGAAAATAGGAATAGTGCATTCTAGTTATGTTTTCTATTGGTCAAAGGTTTGGGGAAAGGTTGTGGAGTCCATGAAAAGGGATTATCTAAAAGGATTCGGGGAGTCCTAAGGTCTTTATCCAATCTAAGCACACGTCAAACTATCCATCCAGTTTCCTTAAAAGTAGGTCTTAATTGTCCGACTTTTAAGCAACCTGAAAAAGAGTTTTCCTAGTTGGTCAACTTTTTATTGTGATTTTTTTATATTTAAAGTGACCGAAGGTGTAATCATGTAAGATGCAAGTGAAATGCAAAGATAGATTTTCCCTTAAAGATGATCACCAATTTGTCAAGACTATCAATGTTTTTTTAAAGAAAACTATTGCTACCTTTAAGACTGAAATTTAATCACGTAAGGCTTTATTGCCAAAGAGATTCAACATTCAAAATGAAGCATAATGCATGATGATTGCAAGTGGTAGTTCATTTATTTGAATCCAAAATTCATTTCTTTCATAAATGTAAAATATGTATAGAATTTGAGCAAAGATAGAAATTGCCCATGTCTGGCATACTACTCGAAGACTCATAGTTTCTTGATCAGTTGTTCCTAATAAGCATTTATGAGCTCTTTGAATTTTACCAAAATTTCATTGATGATGACTTAAACTTTGTCTTCAAGTGCTTCATAATTCTCCGTAGCATTTCCTTTTGCCCCTTGGTGATACTCATACATGAGGTTAGGATTGTACCATTTCAAATAAAGAGGCTTTCTAGGCCTTGCTAGGATAGTGAAGATCATTTGGTTCTAGATCAGTAAAAGAAAGATCTCTATGTAAGAGATTGACAATGAATGGTGCACCTTGGCCCTTTTTTTTATGTCTTATAAACGGTTTAAGTTAACCTCTAAGGTAGTTGCATCTCTGGATAGATGCTGGAGCATATGGATAGACCTATGGAAGTTGACGGTCAATTATAGGTTAGAGGTAAGGACAAAGTTTGAATGTATCTCCTTCAATTAGTCTTTCCCTTTTATTATTAATGGTTAAAACTCAGCCATTACTTTTTTAGAAGGTATTCCAGCATTGGCACTTTTGATTCTCTTTCTCTTAATCCCATTTTTTATTTTGCCTACAAAGAATAGTATGTCCCTAAATTCTTTGAAGGCATTGCTCACCATCCTATTGTAATAAAGACAAGGAAGAGTATCCTTAAAGTAGGCAATCAGTTCCTTTTTAGCAAGAGGCAATTGGACTTAAGAAGCTATCGTTTTCCATCTACAATCATTGTCTTTGTAGCTTTCGTGAGATCCTTTTTATGTTTTGAAGAGTCCACTGATCATGAGCCATTTCTAATAGATGCTTGTATTATTCCAAAAATGCCCAAGCCAAATCTTTCCAAGTGTAATTTTTAGCCTTCTCCTAGTTGGGAATACCATGTAAATGCTGCTCCAATCAAACCTTTCAAAAAGATTGGGATAAGCAACTTTTCATCACCTACATGCTTTGCCACTTTACGATAGTAAGCATTCAAATGCATCTTTGGGCAATTCAGCATATCATACTTCTTGAATTCTGGGACCTTGAGTTTTGGTGGAATGGTCACATCAATGACAAAAAGATCGAGCCAAAAACTTGAAAAATTAAAGATTGGTTTGAAAAGATTTAACAAGTATATATATTTCTAAGCTTAAATCTGATGTTTAATTTTTTTCTTTTTATGCTTTTAAGTTATGCTTTGATCATGAGTCCATAAAATGCCATGTTTTATGACACCTATATAGGTTCATCTTTGCATATTCTTGATGATCTATGCTATCTATCATTTTTAATTCATAACCTATTTAATAAAAAGCCTCTATATTTAATCTAATGTCTTCATGTTTAGTTGCATCATCATGCCATGATTTATGCCATGCTTTACCCTTCATGCATTTCATAGTTCATTTATGCCATTGTCCATGCTTTAATAATATTATGCATGATAAAAATTCCATCTTATTTATGCTTAATCTTGCTTGATGATGTATGCCATATCCATGTGTTTAAGATTGTCATATGTTTGTTAAAATGCTACCTTGTTTATGTGCCAAAGCTACTTTTGAAAATCATGCCTTAAGATGGGCTATGATTAGTCCCAATAAAAGGATTAATTATGGCCCATGATTTTAACTCCTTGGTATCACTAATCTTAGGGTAAATCAAGCTCTTAATGATTGGATTCATGGCTAAATAATGCAATATATGTTCTATTTTTTAAGATTGAAAAAATATTTGCAACCTATTCGATTAAATGCCTTAAGGTGAGCTTAATAGTTGTTATGGCTAAATGGCATAGCTAATGGGTCATTCACTTGGCTAACCTCTCTGATACTTAGAATGGATCGGTGAATCCACTACCATGGATCTTTGGTATTGGACATTCATATGTCTGAAGCCTAATTCAAGTCTAAGAAAACTAAAAACCGTAAAGTCCTTTATTTTAGCTACTGGTAATAACATAACCTAGATTGGAAAATTATTTTAGAGCTACACACAATTTTTATGAATTTTTTATAATATCCCTTAAATAGCATCAAGTCAGCTTTCCAATAAGCTCTTTTTTCCCCTAACAAGAGCTTAGAGAAGGGAGTCATGATTTTTCAATCATGTACTATCTAAAACCTCTGATATTAGCGAGCATGGTCTAGTATCCCAAGATGATTTATCAATATTTTCAAATATTTTTCATTAAACTACATAAAATTCCTTTTCCTATGAATAACACCTTGCCAAGTCTAAATGAGTTTAGGGTAATTTTTTTTAAGTTCTTTATACCTACTCCTTGCATAGCTGTCAGTGATGAAGTAAGTCCAAATTTTAAAATTATTTTCTCCTAGAATGCAAATTTTTGGGAATTTTTTAGCTCTTTTAGATTAAACCTTGTATGGTTACCTTTTCAAAGGTACCTTATTTTCTCAATATAAACATTGGATGAACCAAGAATAAAAGTAAGGACTCCGACAGTGCAGTACTATCCCTTGCGTTTAGAACTTAGTTAAATTAAATGTCATCTCATGTTTATCCATCTAAGGCATTTGGATTCCTTGGAATAATTTTGATTAATTTCCTAATAGGATCCTAAGTCATGCATGGGTCCCACTAGGCTTGGATCAAGGCTTAATCATTTTCAAATAAAATCAATTTAAGCTTTTTAGAAATTCCTTGCTTTTGAATCGAAATCCACCATTTTTATCAAAAACACCCAAAACATCTTCTTTTTCAAAAATTACTAAGTTTTTCATCAATCTAGGTTTTTCAACCTCGTTTTCTAAAATCTCGCCAAAAATCAAGATTTTCTCTCTTTTGAGTTTTCTTAAACTTTTTTTTGCAAACGTAACCCTTGATTTTCATGACTTAATCATCCTATAAGGCCAAGCGCATCTCCAAGTTGTTAATTGGTTATTTCTAGATAATCGAAGACAACCATGAGCTATATTCTTGATTGACCCTCATTTTCATGCTTTGTTTGCATTATTTTTATGCAATAATTATTATGATTTTCTATATGCCTTGCTAATATGTTTCCTTTTTTGGTAAAGATGATGCATTCATATTTTTAAATTAAATCTTTTTTCAAAAAAATCAAGGCATAAAAAAGGGATTATACAAAAAAATGACAAATTAAAACCAAGAAAACCATGACCAAGCTAATCAATGGCTAGATGGTACTAATTTAAGGCATCATAGGGGTGCTAATCCTTCCCATGTGTAATCAACTATCAGACATGCTTACCAAACTTTGGTTTACATAGACCTTAAAATTGAACCTTTAAGTTACATAACTTAAGGTATCGATTATAGTAGGTGTCTGATTACTCCTACCCTAAATGATCATTGGTAACTCAAAGTTCTGAGCCACTTTGTGGTGGCCATTAAAGATTAGTCAGATGAGCAATTCATCAGAAAATCTCCCCTAATCTTGATACGAAAAACATTTCTTTCTCACCTATCATGCCAAAATCAATCTAATAATATTATTTTTAAGTTAGCGTATTAGTTATCAATGGCGAGGAACATTATGATAAACCCGACTAAAGAAACCAAAATGACCACTTAACATCTAAATGCTCCTTGGCTCTTTATAATAGCCTTTTCCTTGTTTGGGGGCTTTCTTGGGCAGACATGAGCATCAGAAATGCCATTTTAGAGGCTGTAATAGCCCTTAAACAACAACTAAATGTCACATAAATTTAACCATAATCAACCATATAAAGCCTAATAAGCATGCTCTATCTTAATAGGCTTAAAAACCAATTTGAGATGGTTTAGAAACATATTTATTATGGCCTTTCTAACCATGAACCCAAGCATTTAAAAGTTTAATTTACCTCAAGTGTAGAAAAGCATAAGCCATAGTTGATTCATTATCTAAACCAACCGAGACTTATGTTGGGTTTTAAAAAAACCAAATTTTGGCACTCAACTCAAGTATGCATTCATCAAACATAATATGAAATCCACATTCAACATAGTACCAAATCACCAAATTATAACATAGGATGAATGTAAAAGCATTTTATTAAATGTGTCTTAATCTAAAACAAGTTAAATGACATAAAGCACCCAGAACATGCGAGATGAACATTGATATGGCATGAAGCATCATCCAAATCATGGAGCAAATACATCACTAAGGAAAATACATGCTAGGTAAAAAATATAAAAAACAAAAAGGGACATTTCAGTACTAAAAATCAACACAATATGTATCCATCAACATTAAAAACATTAAGATCAAAAGGAAAATGCATGAGACCTAGCAAACAAGAACATGGTCGAACATAAAAAAGGTTACTAGTATGACATTTTCTTGCCTCAAAATGCATAAAAAAAGGAAAATAACAAGAAAAGAAAAGATATTATATTTTTTAGCTTTAAAATTCCCAAGACATTTTTCTTGTTTTTTTCCTTTTTTCCTAGCCTTTTTCTTAGCTTTTTTTCTTTTTTTTTTGCTAGAAATTTCTTAAGGTAAACAAATGGGCGGGCATGTGACAAAAATGAAAAAGGTATAGCCCTTTCTTGGCTGAACAACCTTAACCCTTTAAGGAAAATTTTTTTTGTTGTTACATTTTCATTAAAAAAAAGGTCCCCTTGTCCTTAGTAAATGGTTGTCAAATTTTTTTGGACAAGGACCCTTTAATTTGGAAGGAAGGAAGCTCGCTACCAGCCATCCATTTATTCATTTTTCCAATATAGCCAAAATGCCATTTTTGGAGGCCAAGTCTGCCCTTGCCTTTATTCAATTATCATAAGAAATACCCTAAAATGCTATCATATTTGCCTTCTCAGGCTCCCCTAATTACATTAAACATTGATCCTATTTGCAATAAAATGAAACAACAACAAAAATAAAATTAACATATACATTTAAAATAAGTCTAACATGGCTTGACCTCAAATTATATGCTTTTTTGAGCAATAATTATTGTAAAAATCATAGAAAAAGAATATGAAAATTTGGGAATGAAATGGTTGGAATTTTATAATTTAGTGTCAGGGTATTGATACAATGCCATGATGTATTAGTACCTTGGTCTAATGTATCAATACCTTAGTGCCTCAAAATCAGATTTTAATATTGCTAAGACAATGTATCGATACAAGTATCTATACAAGCCTTAATATTTAAACTTTTGACCATTTGAGCCAAGGTATCAATACCCTAGGGTAAGGTATCGATACCTTGGTTGATTTTGCATATTTTGTTCCATTTTGGCTTCTCAATCACTCTTACCTTGGTTTGGGATGATCCATTTAGTCCCGAGCATGGGCTAAAGGCCTTGGTGATGATTGAAGCGCCTAAATATAGTCCACAAGGATGTGGCCAAAAATAGGTTTCTACAACCACCTCATTTTTGTTGCTATTGGAGATCAAGAACAAGGCAAAAACTAGATGCCATCTTATCTAGGGTGTGATGAAATCTTTTAGCATCTGTAAAAAGAAAGGAGACAAAGTTAGTAATTTGCACTAATTTGAAACAAAACCTTGCCAGCGATTTCAAGTTTTGGAAAGAATAAAGAAAATGAAATGGGTAAAAGATAAGAAACCTAGACTACATTCCTAGGCTTGATCAATGCTACGATTTACTTAAAGAAAAAAAAGATATTGATTTCATACCAGGGCTTGACCTATTTCTAAGTTCAACTTAAAAGGAAAAAGACTTCAATTTTGATTTGAGGCTCTACCTATTGTAGAAAAACAAGTTTGACTTAAAAGGAAAAGGACTTCAATTTCGCTCCAAGACTTGACCTATTTTTATGAAAATAAGTTCAACTTAAAAAAAAAACCTCAATTTCACTCTAAAGCTTGACCTATTTCTAGGAAAATAAGTTCGACTTCGAAATAAAAAAAATCTTGATTTCGCTTCGAGGTTTAACCTATTTCTAGGAAAATAGATTTAACTTAAAGGAAAAAGACATTGATTTCACTCCAAAGGTCACCCTATTTCTATGAAAAATGTTCGACTTAAATGGAAAAAGATCTTGATTTAGTTTCAAGGTTTAATCTATTCTAGGAAAATAGGTTCGACCTTACTCAGCTTACAACATAGCCAGCTATCTTGGACTTTTAAAACTACAGGCCAATTTTATTAGAGCCTACTTACTAGTAAAATTGGGCTTGACTAATTATGGGCTAACTTCACTAGAGTTAAACTTGGCAGCCATGTTAGGCTTCACCAGTTATGAGCCAACTTCATTGAAACCTACCTACCAACTCCATTATGCTTGGTTTAGTATCTACCAACTTTATTAAAGCTAAAACTACCAACTTTATTGAGCCATGTTTAGTTCTAGTTTAAAGATAATAGTTTTTTCCTAGCATCAGGAGTTTCTACCTAGATGACCTTTTGATTAAAAGATTTTTGGCACTAGAACTTCTGAGTAAGATGTTCATTTGATTTTTAGCAATTACTCCTTAAAGAATTGTTAGCCACTCTATATCATGTCATGTATAAAACTGTTGATGCATGTTTGCTAACAATACAACTACATGATTATACGATAGAGTTTAATTTGGTAGTCAAGTTAGTGGTTTTCTTGATTTGTTTATGCAAATTGTTTTCTAGTTCATAAGGTCTATTGGTTTTAAATATTTAGAAGTCTTGATTTGTCTCTCATAGAAAACAAGTTATTCTTATTTTCCTATTTGTTAGGTTCATGAGGAAAGGTTTCTTGCACATGTTTCCTATAGTGAGTGCCTTTTGGAGTAAGGTTATGATCGAGTTTCAATATTTCATATTTGTTTAAAGCATTTCCTTAAGGCATGAACTAATTTTTTTTTGTAAAGTCCTTGCCTTCTTCAAAGTAATACTAAGAAATCCTATTATTAATTTATTAGTTTATCAATCATTCTTAATCAAATTATAAACATAATTAAACATGTAATATATGTAAAATGCAAGAAAATAAAAAGGGAATTAGGTAATTATATTTCACTTATAAAAAGAGAATGATTCAACATAATTGTAAAAGAGTATAAGGTTAAAAAGGTGGTCTTTTTAGGCAATTAATGCCTTTGATATTCATGATGTTGGTGTATGCTCTTTAGCCAATTGGATTAGGACATGGGATACATTGTTAAATTACATCATCCATGTTACAAAGCTTTAAGTAACATAGGTTTTCCTTTATGTAAGTGGCATGGTTGACACTTATGCAAACACTAATTGGATGAAGCCATTAAAACACAATGGCCTTGCAAAGTTAGTAAACCAGTTATGATGATGAAACTCTTATGCATCAAAGCCATGTTTCTAAGAGTGTTCTTAGTCATCATATTGTCCAAATGGGACATTGATAATGCATAAAGACTAGTATATGGTAAGCCTTCATGCATTGGGTGTATGCAAACCTTTGATCTCATAGAGGTTGAAGTATACAAGACACTTAGGGATAGCATAAAGGTGCTTGTTTTATGGAAACAAGTTCACTAAACATGGTTCGATTGAGAACTCCATTCAATAAAAGTCACCCAAGTGTCTATGGAATATGTGTTCATGTGCTAGTCATGTATAATAGTCCTTTGACTTGTGAAACTAAGTCATCTCATATAAAAAGTGTTATGCTTTGATTCCATCATTAACGGGTCCACAATTAGTGGATGCTTATGGTAGGATGGCTTAGGGTATAGCATGAATTATATGATGGATAAATGAATGATCTATAGAAGATTTACTTCTCTGAGTGACATCAAAGACATATCTCAAGTTTTCTTGACTATGGTAGTTGGATTAAAGTCATTGGCCAAAGCATAATGGGTTATAAGGAATTGTTCCTCATAGATCCATTATCATTAACCATGAGTTGTAAGAACTGATATGGTAGAAGTTTGGGTAGATATTGCACCATGCTTATTTTTTAGCTAGGATACATGGTGAAGAGACTGTATTAACTAAAAGTCTGGTTATTGAAAGGTTTCTTTAAGGTCATATTGACTTCTTCAACATTTAGGGGGTCATGATGGCTTGTCAGATCCCATTCTTGATGAACATGATTAATAAGATTATTTATGTTAATTGCCAACATATT
This sequence comes from Adansonia gregorii, assembly GCA_038382025.1. Lineage (NCBI taxonomy): Eukaryota > Viridiplantae > Streptophyta > Magnoliopsida > Malvales > Malvaceae > Adansonia > Adansonia gregorii. The sequence continues at coordinate 15,359 of JBBYHO010051851.1, forward strand.
GGGAACCTAATGGGTTACATACAATAAGATAGATCTATTGGATTAAATCTAGAATTTAATTAAGTATGACTTAATCAAATAAAGGGTAATTTAAATGAAATATTTAATTAAAAAGTTTAATTATTTGAGACAAAATTAGATTTGTCGAATCTAGATTTTTTTTATCTAATTTAAGACATTAAAATAAGACATTATACTATTTGAGATAAAAATCATGTACGACAGCTTGTTAAAAAGCTAATTCAAATTTCTTTAAGGGAAAATCCATATAAATTCCAAAAAATCATTTGGTGCATGAAAATAATTTTTCAATCCCATCCATCATTGCTACCAATAACTAAAAACAAGGAAATAATTATTTTGGTTACCTAGGTGTATATTGTGACTCAAACACTTAGATGCTCGAAATGGGTGTGGTTATAGTATGTTAGTGATCTATCCCAGGTCCACAAGGGAAGGCTCTCAAACGACTCACTAATTACACATCAAGTGGACCAAACAGACCAAAGTGCCAATTGAACATTCAAATGCTCTTTAGCTCTTTACCATGTCCTTTCTGTATAGGGGAACCTCTTTTGGGCAAACATGAGGATGGGCAATGCCATTTCTAATGGCTATAATAGGCCCTAAGCAATAGCTACCTGCCATATAAATTTAACTACAATCAATCATATAAGGCTCAAGAACCATGCCCTACGTTAATTAGCTTGAATATCAATTTAAGATGGTTTAAAAAGATATTTATTTTGGCCTTTGCAACAATGAATCTAAGAATTTAAAGGTTTAATTTGCTCTATGTTTGATAACATCAAATGGTATGAAAGCTTAAGCCATATTTGATTTATTATTTAAACCAATCTAGACTTAAGGTTTTTTTTTTTTTTAAGAAAAGTCAGATTTTGGCATTTAACTCAAGCATGCATTTCATTAAACACAACATGAACTCCATATGTCAGCATAGCACCAAATCACAAAAACATACCAAAGCATGAATGTCTAGACATTTTAGTGAACATGTCTTGAACTAAAACATGGTAAAGGACATAAATCATCTAGAACATGCAAGATAAACATTAATATACCATGAAACATCTCATAATGATATAAATCATTGAGCAAAATACATCACCAAGGAAAATACATGCTTGGCCAAAAATATAGAGATTAGAAGAGGACATTAAATACTAAAATCATCACAAAATGCTTCCAGCAACATAAAGAAGATGAGGATCAATAGAAAAATGCATGACCTAAAAAAAAGAGCATGATTGAATATAAAACTATCACTAGTATGACATTTTCATGCTTCAAAATGCATCAAAAAGGAAAATAATAAAACAAAAAAATATATTATAACTTCAAGCTTTAAGATTCCCAAGACTTTGTTGTTGCTTATTTCTTTTTTCTTAGCTTTTTTTTTCCTTATGCTTTTTTGCTAGAAATTTCTTTTGATAAGAAAATGAGTCAGCATGTGGGAAAAAAAAAGGAATGAATGAGCATGTGAAAAATAAAATCTTACTTTGGCTGACCAACCCCTAACCCTCTAAGTTTTTTTGGTTGTCTAATATTAGCCAAGGACCTTTTAATTTAGAGCAAGAAAGAAACCTACTACTATCCATGCATCTATCTCTCCAATATAACCAAAATGCCATTTTAAAAGGCCAATTTTACCTTTGCCCATATTAAATTACGACATGAAATGTCCCTAAATCCTATCATCTTTTGCCTTCTTGGTCCTCCCTTAATTACATTAAAATTAACCAAATTATAATAAAATGAAAAAAAGCCCCAAAAAATTAAATGTATAAATGATCTAGTTCCATTTAAAATAAATCTACCATGATTTAGCCTCAAATAATATGTTTTTTGGAGCAATAATTATTGGAAAAACCATAGATAAAGAGTACAAAAATTTTGAAATAATAAGGCTTAGATTTTTCAATTTAACGCTAAGGTATTAATATAATGCCATAATGTATCAATACCTTGACCTAATGTATAAATACATTTAAGTAATGTATCAGCACATTACTACCCTAAAATCAAATTTCGGTACTGTTAATCCTTTGCATCGATATGAGGTATTGATATAAGCCTTAATATTTACAATATTGACTGTTGGAGCCAAGGCATGAATACCCTAGGGAAAGGTGTCAATACCTTTGCTTTTGCATGTTTAGTCTTAGTTTGGCTTCTCAATCACTATTACCTTGTTTCAGACGATCTATGTTAGTCCCAGGCATGGGCCAATGGCTTTGATGATGATTGAAGTGCTTCAATATGGTCCATAAAGGCCTGAACAAAATTAGGTGTCTACAACATCTCTCATTGGTTTCTTATTTTATTATTTTAAATACACTTTACTGGACACAAATCACCTCACAAGCCTTTTTTGCAAAGTTTTTTCTTTCCACCTATAGACACCTAATTTCATCTGGGCTGTCTACCCCCGAAAGTCCTAAGTATCCAAGAATGAAAATGTAGTGGCCACACTGATGGAAGTCAACTTCCACCAAAGCGGTTTCACATTTTTGTAATTTTAATCAGTCATATGTAAATAACTGTATATACACATGATGAAAAAATCTATTTTTTCAAGTAAAAAAGATGAATCCGCAAAGGAAATTTTTTTTGTTTTTGAACAAGTTCTTGACGAATTTTGAAAATTACCTCTGCGAATGATCTCACGGTAAATTTTCCTATTTTTAGAAATCTTCTGAGATTTTTTTGAAAAAAACTAGGGAAATTGGTGGTCGGATATTTTTATCGACACCGGAGTGGTTTTATGCCAATTCTTACCCCAAAAAATCATAAATATTCAAGGAAAAATATGTATTTCCATTTTCTACCATGAAGTATCAAACTGTAAATTTTATAAATTAATTTTGAATTTTGTAGTCTTACAAGTATCATGTTCATGAATTTTACTTTTAGTTCTTGTTGATCTATTTTTAAAATTTTACAAGTTCATTTTCTCCACCTTAGAAATTAATATTTTGAATAATATGTGGTTTTGAATTTGTTTTACTTCAGTGTCAATGAATTTTCATAGTTTGTTTCGATATTCAAACACGAGTTTTTCTTTATTTGTAAAATTTTCGATGGAATCCTCTCGAGTTTCAAACATCAAAATTCATCCAATAATATTGTTTGATTTACATTAAATTAGTTTTGGAAAATTCATTTATTTTCATGAGTTTTGAATTTTTTCTTAAAATTTCTCTGTTTCTAAAATACAGAATTTTCTACTCCGTAAATGTTTTTAGGGTGATCTTTTCTTGGTTTATGATTTTTAAAATTTATCAAATATTATTATTTTATTCACCTTAATTCAGTTTTTAAAACTTCACTCATTTTCATGAGTTTTGAATTTTTTTTCTTGAAATTTTCCTTTCTCTAAAATATGGAGTTTTCTAATTCGTAAATATTTTCAGGGTGATTTTTCTTAGTTTATGATTTTTAAAATTCATGAAATATTATTATTTGATTCCCCTTAATTCAATTTTCAAATATTCATTCATTTTCATAAGTTTTGATGTTTCCCTCTTGAACTTCCCCTATTTCCAAAAAATCGAGTTTTTTATTTCATAAATGTTTTCAGGGGAATTTTTTGCAATTTAAAAATTTTAAAATTCATCTAATATTGTCATTTAGCTCCCACTAAAATAGTTTTGAAAATTTTAATTTATTTTATAAGTTTTGAATTTTTTTCATGTATGTCAATTTTCATACACTAAGGCATTTTTCGTAAAAGTTTATGAGTTTTTAACTTCTAATCAAGATCTTTTGCACCATTTTATTTCTAAAATTTTGCCTATGATCAATTAACATTAATTCTAATTTTATTTTGATTTTTGAATGTTTTATTTTATTTTATTTACTTTTTCCAACTAGTTATATTCTAACTAGCTTACTTTCTCATCCAATTACTTTCTAACCAAGTTGGTTACATCTCAATTACCCATTACATGAGCTGATCAACTTCATCACGAGCTTGATAATAGATTGGCTTGTAAGAAAACATAACAAGAGCATGGGTTTATGACAACAATTATGGTTATCCAACCTAGCAAGCCATCTTCACATCAAAAACAAAAAATAAAATAAAATAAGGAAGACCATATGGCCACTCCATTTGGGCAGCAAGATTGCCAACCCTTCCTCTATAAATAGAGGGTATTTTTCTTCATTAAAGACTTTTGAAAAAAAAGAGAAAAAAATTGGAGTGAAAAAGAAAGTAAAAAAGAGAAAGAAATAAAAAATCAAAATAAGATAAACTCTTGCCTCTTTGATTTTCAGCCGAGGTAAGCACCTTCTTCCTTCCTATTTCTTGCGGATTTCATGGTCATGTTGTTGTAATATCACATCTATATATGTTGTCTTGCTTGATTTTTGGTAACTTGGTTGTTATATGTTTTAAAGTTTATGTTTTTATGCATGAAATGGTGTATACATGTGTTTTACTTGTTTTTCCATCATGAAAATTTAGTTTTTTTTTTTTTTATGAATCCCACCTTGGCCGAAGCTAATTTTGTTTTGGTTAGTTTTAGCTTAGCATTGATATTAATAGATCGTTTTATAACAAATGTTAAACTAGGGGCCAAACCAAAAAAATGGAAAATTTTTGTTCTAACAAATCCCATGTCTGGATGAATCTTAATGAGTATTTTTGCCATGTTTTGTTGCTAATTTCCAAGCTGATTTCATGCCTTAATGATGTGTTTTCATGATGGTGTTGGTTGATTAAGGACAAAATCGTAAATGTCCAGAAGTTTAGGAATTAGTTTGCTAAAAAATAGAAAGTTTTGTTTTATTGTCAAAGGATTTGACCAAAAACTTTATGGATAACTTGGAAACTGATTTTGGGTATTTCATATCATGCTTTTGGTATTTTTCACACTTTAGGGGGTATTTTGCAATTTCTTAAAGTTTAAGGGCTAGTTTGCAAATAATGGAATATTTTGTTGGTCAAAGGTGTTTGATCAAACCTTCTTATGGATGTTCTTCATGATTTACATGCTGATTTTTACCTGATTAATTATATCTTATGATGATTTAGGACATTTTTTACTTAGGTACCTAAGTGTCAAATCGAGTAAGTTTAGGGACTCTTAGGGAAATTTGGCATTTTTAAACAAAATGGTTATCTTTCGCTTGAAACCATCCACTTAGATTATTTTAAATATTTTTAGCATCCTATTGTTCCTCCGGTGAGGTGCTAAACATATATAAACCTTTCATATTCTTTTGGTTATCTGTTAGGGTATGAAATGCAATTTTTGAAAATTTAGGGATTTAATGGTTCTTTTTCATGTTAGGTTATTTTAAAATTTAAACTTTTCATTTAGGGTGCTTTTGGGTCAAAAAAATAAATATATCTTTTTTAGCATTTCAAATCAATTGAGAACTAATATTCAATTTTGATAAATCTATTAACCCATTAGCGATTTTCATACTTTAGGTCATATTTGTAATCTAAATTATCCATTTAGAGTAAGAATCATCATTGCTTATCTTTTCGAGTCCATTAGGGGTACCGGGACACTCTCATGTCGAAGTATACCCCAAGGGTATTTTCATATTTTTTTTAACTAGGATGCTTTTATGCCAAAGGTGAATATTTAGGGTTCATTTAGCCTTTTAAGGTCATTTTCAAGTCCATTAAGGGTACCAGCATACACTTATATCGAAGGTATACTAAGGGCCATTTTTGTAATTTTGCTTACCAAGATGTTTTTATGCATATGGTGAATGTTTAAGGTTCCCTTAGCCTTTTTTATAGTCATTTTTTAGTCCATTAGAGGTACGGGGATGCTTTTAGGGCGAAGGTATACCTTAAGGGTATTTTCATAATTTTTTCACTGTGATGCTTTTATGCCAAAGGTGAATGTTTAAGGTTCATTTAGCCTTTCAAGGTCTTTTTTAAGTTTATTAGGGGTACCAGGATACGTTCATGTTGAAGGTATACCTAAGGGACATTTTCATAATTTTTCTTACTAGGTGCCTTAGTGTCGATGGTAAGCCTTAAGAATATTTTAATTTTCCTTAGAACCTAATCCTAAATAGTTACTGGGTGCCTTAGTGTCGATGGTAAGCCTTAGGAATATTTTAATGGTAAGCCTTAGAAATATTTTAATTTTCCTTGGAACCCAATCCTAAGTAGTTACTAGGGGCCTTAGTGTCGATGGTAAGCCTTAGGAATATTTTAATTTTCCTTATAACCCAATCCTAAGTAGTTATCGGGTGCCTTAATGTTGATCGTAAGCCTTAAGGATATTTTAATTGTTCTCAAAACCTAGTCTTAAGTAACTGCAGGGTGTTTCTATACCAAAGGTATAATTTAAGAATAGGCTCATTTTTCTTTTTTTTTTTTAGTCATTAGATTCGAATTAGTACTTTAGTGTCTAGACCAAGTCATAAATTTTTTGTTTTTGTTTCAAATAAAATTTGTATGTCTTTGTAAAATAAAGGCAATGTCTCAGAGTTAGAGTAATGCATGAAATTCCTCCCACCCATATGTGATAGGGTTTTACAGATCATTCTAATTACGAGATACCTTTTTCAAAATGGGAATCGAGAATTTTATACAAATAAAAACCTTTCACATTCTTCCAAGTACTTCAATAGGATGTGAAAGACATTTTGGTTTTTTAGAACCTTTTATGTCCCTTTGGTTTTTCATTGAGGTATAAAAGGGAATAATAAAAACTTTCGTATCCCATTGGTTTTCTAGTGGGGGTGTGTAAGACGTTTCAATTTTCAAAATACAAAACCTTGATTTTTTCTCATGGAATAATAAAATCTTATTTTAATAATACAAGAATTGTAATTAAATACCACATATTGAAGCTAGATAAAAATTAAAGTTCAAATCAACTATGATCAATAAGGTACCAATTTTGGGCACCATGAGAGGGTTAATCCTTACTTGTGGTTGTTACTGGCTCTTGAACCCTTAAAAGTGACCTCCAATACTCCGTAGACCATGAAATTTATCTTTAGGGTATGATGACCGTTTTAATTTTGACAGGTGACCAATTTCACCTGGCCAAAATAGATTGGTGGTGACTCCAAAAAAATTATCATTTGATGATGACTATTTAGTGTTAAGATGGGTGAACGATTAATCTTAACTACCTTATCCCCAGAAATAAAAGAATATTGATATCGATATGGCTAAAAAAAAAAAGAGAAGAATAAATAGTTTTGAAATAATGATACATCACCACTTATATAGTCAAGGGCTGTTTAAGTCAAGCTTGGGGTGGATTCGCATCTAGGCCACGTTATGACAGCTTGGTGACTCCACTAGGGACCTAATCTTTTAGAGAGTTAGGCCTAAAATTGATCATGTCTTAATTAAATTTAATTAATCTGATTTCAATTGGTATTTAGTTTCAATTCCCATTTAATTTTTAAGTCTATGTTTGTATATTTCCTCTTTATTTTAAAAAAAGGGTATGCTTATACTTCACCCATATTGTGCACATCTGCAATAGTTTACTTTCTGTCTAATGCGGGAGGGATGTACGTACCTAATAATTTAGGAGGAGATGAATTAGCTCTCCTTTCTGAGGTGAAGGCCTCTGTTTAGGCCAATAAAAAGCGTACTAGGTGGAAATTCCTACGCCTGCCTAAGGTGTTAGCCCTATTACAGGCATGGAAGATACTTCCAGTTAAATGGAACCTTTTCCGACATAAATCTACAATGGATAAGGAGAAGGTACCTCGTTAGTCCATTCTGGACTAGGGGTAATTCGAGAACTGATTTAAATGTCTGACCCAAACCTTACATAGTGAACCTTGGTAGCTCCTCAATTAGTACCATACCCTTACTATAGGTGCCACCGAGGTTAAGGACATACGAAGGGCTATGTCTACCTTTTTCTCTCTTTATTCGCCTACTTTATTTCAATTACATCTTTGTGATATTATTTATTGTTATGTTTTATTATCTGGAATATTTATTTTATGCATAGTAACTTGCTTCCTTTTTTCTTTTCTTGCCGTTCTTGTGTATCATTCATTTGCATCATCGGCATTTACTTTAGGCCTTATCTCAGAACCAGCTAATTTCCATTCAATTTTATGGCAAACTAAGCAAAAGTGGTGGTTATTTCCAAAACTTTTGAAGAAGTTCGCATAGAGTCCAAACTGAATAAAAAAAATGGAGGGATTGCATAGCTGGGGACTTTGTATTGAGACTGCCGAATATCACACACTTGGATCTCAAACAAAATAAATATTTCTAGATTGGCACATATATGAGAAGGATGAGATAAAGCCAAGCAAACCCAGTTTATGATAAAATATGGACATATGGCCATGTTGTTGAAGATCTTTATAGATGAACGGTTGGTTTGAGCTCTGATAAAATTCTAGGACCCCTCTTATCTATGCTTGTCGTTTCACCATCATGACATGAACCCCACCATAGAAAAGACTACATCATTATTAGGGTTAAGACAGGTGGAGACAAGGCCTGTCTACTACAAAGAGCGTAACTCGACAAGTCATAGAAAGAGATTGGCATAGATCCTTGATTTATCTCTCCAGTCTCTTTGCTTCGAGCATAAAGGCAATACCACAGTTGTTTCATGGCAAATTTTGAAGAAGTATATTAGGGATCAGCCAGAAAAAGAGGAAGCCCTCAATGCATTTGCTTTAGCCACATACAGGTTGATTTTTTTCCCAAGGGTGCTTGAACATGTGAAAGTAGCAATGATTGAGCCCTTTCACTGATTGAAGTGGAATATGCATCTTATCCCCGCCATCTTAGCAGAAATCATTTGAGCACTTAACGCATGTTAAAAGTCAGGCGTAGGTAGATTCTTTAAGAGTGCATTAGTGCTATATATCTAGGCTCGTAACCATTTATGGGGAGATGGCATCGATAAGATTAGACCCTATTTCTCACACTCTATCCCTCTCTAGCATTTTACGGAGAAAGATTGGCCGTAGTCATCAATGAAGAATCAGTCAGTGGCATCATTGAAAAACTTAGCTCTGAAAGAGTTAACATGGAGAGCTTATTGGTTTACACCCAAATATATCCTATATAGGTGCGGTCAACTGCCATTTATGCCTTTGCTCCGATTATAGGGCACAGCCGGATATGCACCACTTTTGGTCCGACAGTAATATGGGACTAAGCAATTCATCCCCATGACTTTCAATTTGGCTAATATGGATCTAGATTATCATGGGGAAGGATACAAGAACATGCTTCCAACAACTGTCGTACATTGGAAAAAAAGATATGAATTTGGGCTGCTATCTTATATAGATCAGACTACTCTCAGATGTGATGCATGAAGATCAATTTGGGGTTATGATTTGATTACTGCAAGCATAAAGAGGGTCAGTCTTCAAGCGACCATTCAACCAAAGCCTCATATGCCATTTAAAGTGGAGTTAATCAGAGAAGAGGTAGAAAGAGGCTGAAAAATAGTGGTTGCCAAGAATCAAGCCCTCTAAGAAGAGATCATGTATCTGAAGATAAAGATGGAAGCCAAAGAAAAGGATCTTCAAAAAATAGAGGAGCAGTACAATTTAAAGAAGCATGATTGGGTAGAACAAAACAAAAAGATAGAAATCATTGGTCTATCCGAGAGCTCTAGCAAATCTCGTAGTCAAGTTGCTGAGGAAATACATAAGCTCCGCAGAGAGCTTAGAAAGTGGAAAGCTAAAGTAGTTGGAAGCAAAGCCAAGGTAGCTGCATTCAAACAAGAGCAAAAGACGCACGCAGACACATGAAGAGAATGAAGGAGATTCATGGAAAAGAATAAACAGCTCAAAACTGCCTTTAACCAAAAACAGGAAAGGGTGACAAAATTACTCGAAGAAAAAGAAACACTCGTTTGAGCTTTAGGGTAAGTAAGATAAGAGTTGTCTCAAAGAGAGTGCACCATTGAGGCATGGACCCAAGCATGCGAGGAAATTGATGTCTGTTTGGATAACAAGTTTTACCGAGTCCAAGATGAACATGACAAGTGGATGGCCAATTCACTAGGGTAACAATTTTATATTGATCATTTAATGAAAAAATTCACTCAGTAGTCATCCAAGCGAGGGATATGGTAGAAAGGATCCAAGGACTTCGAAAATAGATTAACCCAGTTGGCAAATTTAGCCCTGCAATACTTCAGTTTTTCGAACAAGCCGTAAAGCAATATGACCAAATTAGGAAGTTCTATGGACATAATCCTAATATGATAAGTGATGTTATTCCCTTATAAAATCAATGGAAATTATGGATTTTGAAGTCTTGTAAAGTAAATGCCCTTGAATACATTCATTACTCATGCATACATACACATACATATATGATTATTGATCTATTAATAATTACTTAATTCTCAAAAATTTTAGAATTCACACAAGGTTTAACCATTGCGAATCGAGACCAATGAACATCATCAATACCCACACATAATTACTACACTAGAGTAAGAGCAAGGAGAATGGCTGAAGACCATATCTCAAGATTGGAACAGCTCGAGAAAAGCCATAGGTAGGCTCAAGAGGCCATGTTGAAAAGGCAGGATGAACTTCAAGCTCAAATTGCACAAATAATTGAGCTACTACTTGTTAGGGGGGTAACTTATCCCGCGTAAGAAACAATTACTAATGCTCTCACTAGAGGATCTAGGGTGCATCAGTTGAAGAATTAGACACCTACCCACCACCAACCAATGCCTAAAATGTATAGCATATGGCCCCGGCAGCTACTCCTCTATCAGTTATCATCATAAACCCTAAGGCTAGACCTCAAAAAATGACTACGCGAGCTATTCTCGTCCAAGGAGAATATATAAGACTAGGCATCAATGAAGAAGAAAAGATTAAACAAAAGGCTAAAGACGTAGTTGAGGCCGAAAAAAAAAGAAAAAGGCAAAACTACTTCTCCTTGAAATAAGGTTAAAAGCCATAGAGGGGGCCAAATTATATAGCAGTATGGACGTTGAAGACCTCAGCTTAGTCCCGAATCTTGTTCTCCCCTTGAAATTTAAGATGCCAGAGTTTGAGAAGTATAAAGGCACTACATCTTTATAGGCACTCATCAAAATGTTTGTTAGAAAAATGGCAGGCTACTCATAAGATGATAAACTCTTGGTCCACTGTTTTGAAGAAAGCTTATTAGGATTAGCATTGAGATGGTACAATGATTTGAATCATACCTAAATTATATGCTGGGCTGACTTGGCAAATGGTTTTCTCTAACAATACAAGTATCACCTGACTTTAGGGTATACCTTGCAGAGTTGGCTAGATTTTTTAGCATTAATTCAAGGGATGATGAGTAATGATGAGGTCAAGTTTATAGAATAGACTGAAAAAGAAATGGAAAGATCAGTCGATATGGTAGGGGAAGGATCATCATAACCCTCATACGGTATCAACCATTTTCTCATCATTCATTGCAACTAGACCACGCCTCTAAAGGTGGATATTACCCTTAGACTAATTATTAAGGCACTAGTGTTGTTCTTTTATCAGGATAGTAAACAAGTCCATGGAAGTATGATGGCGGGGTCACTTTCCAAAAGCTGTTACTACCCAATTGGCATCCGCTGATATCATATGAGTTAGCCATGTTACAAGAAGTGGGCATATATACAGTGGGTAAACTAGTGAAACTGATATAAAGGTAAAAGCAAAGGCATTAATATTTGGGAAAGGTGGTGGTTATCGAGGATGTCTCAAAGGAAAAGCAAAAACCAGTAAAGGAAAAAAAAGGTAGAAAATTCCTAAAGTACATCAAGCACAGCGAGTATAGTGTCATGGAGCAATTAATGTAACAACCAGCGAAGATTGCCTTGCTAACTTTGTTGTTTAGTTCAGAACTTCATTGTAACACTTTATTGAAAGTACTAAATCAAGCTTATGTCCCTCAGGACATTTTTGTCAACGAACTTGACTACCTAGTAAACAATATTGTCGCTGACAACTTTATCTCATTTTGTGAGGATAAAATTTTGCCATAAGGTAATACTTCAGCAAAAGCCTTCTACATCATGACTCGGTGCGAAAAGACCCTAAGGTCCTTATCGATAATGGCTCATGCCATGGAGTATATTGTCCCATTTACCTGTAGATGATAGCCAAATCAAATAAAGCCTTGCGATTGTCAAGGCCTTTGGTGGAACGAGGAAGGATATCAAAGCAACTATTTCAGTTACCCTAGAAATTGGTCTTTGTCCATTTAAAATCGAGTTCCACGTTATGGATATCACTCTAACATAAAATTGTTTGTTAAGATGACCATAGATTGACCTCATCAAAGCCTTTCCATCATCCTTGCATCAAAAAGTCAAGTTTATAGTGGATAAAAGATTGGTGAGTTTGTTTCAGGAAGAAGACATAGTTGCTATGATGCCTACAAAGGCTCCTTACATTGACACAAATGTTGAAACTGATAAATGCTCTTTCAGAGTTTTGAGATTATCAACGCGACCTTTATATCAGAAAGGTCAGTCATCCCTAAACCGAGGCTATCTAAAAGCATGTATATGGGCCTCAAGTTGATAGTAAAGAAATGAGCTTTAGCCAAAAAAGGACTAGAGAGATGTTTGCAAGGAATCAACCAGGCCACTAATGTCAATGGTAAGAAAAACAAATATGGATTAGGCTTCAAGCTAAAAAAAGTTTAGAAGAAAAAGTTCAAAAAAAATGAAAAGAAAATAGCCATCCCGGGGTATTGGCTAATAGTCAGGCCGAAAATCAACTCCCTTACCCTTGTTCAAGGAAATTTTATGCTATGGTGGAATTAATCTAGGAAATAGAGATAAAAAAACTAGGAACGTTGTTCTGGTAATCAATAAAGCCTTCAAAGAGCATCATGTGGCTACCACTAAAAGAGATGATAAGAGTTCATTGAGGATCATGGGATTCATCCATGCCCTCTTGCATATGTTTTAAGGAATTGGACATGTGTTGAGAAAAGCATAGTGTCTAGGCCAATCCCAAAGTACTAACTAAGAAATAAACTCAATCATTTATAATTTTTTTTGTAAAAACTCATAATGTTAAGTTATCATCAATAAAAATGAAATGCATGTAATCTTTCCTTATATAATATTTCTTGTCTCTTTTCTTTTCTTACATCCGTCTCTTATGATTTCTCATCTTAACATCTCTTTTCTTTTTTTACATCCATAGCCATATTCATGTCCTATATTCTTTTGCCTATTTTTTCCTTGCTTTTGCCTTTACAGAGAAATAGATAAATCTGATAAGGATTCAAAGGTTAATTTTGAGCAACTACTTGCTAGAATAAGGTTGATCTTGAAGAAGATATCAATGACCATATCTTGCCTCCTGATTTGTTAAAAATAATTGAATGGGAAGATGAGCACATAATACCCCATGAAGAGCCCACTGAGATTATCAATTTAAAGGATGATAAAAATGATAAGAATGTGATAAGAATAGAAATTACCATAAAGGCTTCCACTCTAATAAGTTTACTACATGAATTTCGAGACATCTTTGCATGGTCTTATCAAGATATACCAGGATTGGATGCAAAGATTATTGTTCATAAATTGCCCTTAACGTCAAAATGCAAATCAGTTTAATAGAAGCTAAGGAAAATGAAATCGGAGATGCTTTTAAAGATAAAAGAAAAGGTTAAGAAGCAGTTTAAATCTGGATTTCTGAAGGTGGCAAAATATCTAGAGTAGGTTGTAAACATTATCCTGGTTCCTAAGAAAGATGGAAAAGTTAGAATGTGTGTAGATTACCAAGACCTCAATTGAGAAAGCCCAAAAGATAACTTCACTCTCCCTCATATTGACACCTTGGTTGATAATACTGCGAGGAACAATTTATTTTCCTTCATCGATGGTTTTTTAGGGTATAACCAAATGAAAATGGCTTTGAAGGATATAGAGAAGACCACATTTGTCACAATGTAGGGAACATTTTGTTACAAAGTAATGCCATTTCGGTTGAAGAATGCAAGAGTACCTTACCAAAGGGGCAATGGTCACCCTATTCCATGGCATGATATAGAAGGAAATTAAAGTGTACATTGATGACATGATTGCTAAGTCCTCTAATGGAAAAAGTCATGTAGCAAACCTGCAGAAGTTGTTTGAAAACCTGAGAAAATATTCGTTAAAGCTGAACCTAGTGAAATGTACATTTAGAGCTAGGTTTGGAAAATTATTGGGTTTTGCTGTAAACGAAAGAGGAATTAAAGTTGATCTAGATAAGATCAAAGCTATACAGGAGTTGCCATCCCCATGCATGCCAAAAAAAGTGAAAAGTTTCTTAGGGAGATTGAATTACATCGCTAGATTCATATCTTAACTCACAGATAAGTGTGATCCGATTTTTTGACTTTTGTGAAAACAAAATCTAGGTAAGTGGGATAGTGAATGCCAAAATGCTTTCAAAAAAGTTAAGCAATATCTCTTTAATCCACCAGTATTGGTACTACTTGCTCTGGGATGACCTTTAATCCTGTATTTATTAGTGTTCAAAAAATCCATGGGCTATGTGTTGGGGCAGCATGATGAGATTGGAAAGAAGAAGCGGGCAATCTATTACCTCAGTAAGAAATTTTTGGATTATGAGGTAAAGCATTCTCATATAGAGAAGATATGCTGTACTCTAGTTTGGACAGTGAAAATGCTTTGAGAATACATACTGTATCATGTCACATGGCTGATCACCAAAATTGACCCAATCAAATATCTTTTTGAAGCACTAACTTTATCAGGAAGGATAGTTAGTTGGCAAGTTCTACTATCTGAATATAACATCATTTATGCAAGCCAAAAGGCAATCAAAGGAAATGCCATTACGGAATTCTTAGTAAGCTGGGCACTTGATGATTATCAACAGTTGGATTTTAAATTCCCTGATACGGACTTGGTGAATATTATAATTGAAGAAGAAGTAGACTTGATGAATATTACGGTTGAAGAAGAAGAAGAGTTATCGGAAGAATCTACATGGAAAATGTGTTTTGATGGAGCATTAAATGCATTGGGCCATGGAATTGATGCAATTTTAATATCTCCAAAAAGGGATTATTACCCTTTTATAGCTTGAATAATTTTTTATTGCATTAACAATGTTGCAAAATATGAGGCATGTATTATGGGGCTTTGAGTAGTATTAGAAAAGAAAGCCCAAGTACTGAAAGTCTATGAAGATTCAGCCTTCGTAATTTACCGATTGCATGGAGAATGAGAAACATAAGACCCAAGGTTGCAGCAATATAAAACATTAATTCTAGAATTACTAGAAGAATTCAAAAAAGTAGACTTTGTTCATCTGTTTCATGATGACAATCAAATGGTAGATGTTTTAGCCACCTTGGCTTTGATGTTCAAAGTAAACAAGGGGCAGGAAGTGATACCCATTGAGATTAGTATTTATGAATTCCCTGTAAACTGTCATAACGTTGAGATTGAGGTGATGGCCTTCGATGGTATCATGATATCAAAATTATTTAAAGGATCGAGTATATCTGCCAAATGCCTCAAAAACTGATAACAGAACCTTAGGAAGGCTGGCACTGAATTTTGTCTTAGATGTAGAGATTTTGTAAAGAAAAGTTTCAACCAAACATTGTTAAGGTGTGCTGATCTTCAAAAGCAAAGAAAATACTATAAAAAGTACATGAAGGGATTTATGGGAGTTATGCCAATGGACATAAAATGGAAAACAAATCATGAGATTGGGCTACTTCTAGACAGTGATTGTATTAAGTACTCTAAAAAATGCCATAAGTGTCAAATATATGCCGACAAGATTGATGTCCCACCCTCACCGTTACTAGTCATAACTGTGCCGTGGCCTTTTTCTATATGGGGTATGGATCTCATCAGATCCATTATTCCTGCAGCATCAAACCAGTATCGTTTCATCTTGGTGGCCATTGATGATTTCACCATATAGGTGGAAGCCATTTCTTTTGCAAACGTCACAAGATTAGTGGTGATGAAATTTTTAAAGGCCAATATCATTGGCAAATTCAAGGTCCCTGAAAGAATTATAACAGACAATGCCTCCAACTTTAATAATAAATTGATGACAGAGGTATGTACCTAGCTCAAAATCTATCATCAGCATTCAGTCACATATCGTCCAAAGATGAATAGGGCTATAAAAGCTGCCAACAAAAATATTAAGTAAATTATGGGAAAAATGGTGAAAACTTATAAAGCTTGGCATTAGAAGCTTCCATTTACCCTTCTTGCTTATCGAACCTCAGTATGGACCTCGACTGGGCCAACATCATACTCATTGGTGTATGGCATAGAGGCAGTACTACCAATTGAAGTTGAGATCCCATCACTTTGAATATTAACAGAGACCAAACTGGAAAAAGCTAAATGGGCATAAGATCACTACGAACAATTAAACTTTATTAAAGAAAAAATGTTAAAAGCGATCCAGTATGGGCAAATGCACCAGAAAAGGATGATGAAGGCCTATGATAAGAAGATTCATCCTAGACAATTTCATGAAAGAGAACTGGTGCTGAAGAAAATCCTTTTGATACAAAGATATCCATAAGGTAAATGGGTACCCGATTGGGAAGGGCCTTATGTGGTTCACAAGGCATTCTCAGCAGGCGCATTAATCTTTGCCAAAATAGATAGAGATGTCTTGCCAAAACCCGTCAATGCAGATAGTGTAAAAAAATACTACGCTTAAGAAAAACAAAACAAAGAACAAAAAACACAAAAAAACAAAATAAAAATCAAATGAAAGCCCGAATAGGGCGTTCGATTAAAAGCGATATAAGAGAAAGGCTCGAGTTGAAAACTCAAAAGAACAGCTCAAGCAAAGAAAAAAATGATCAAATCATAGGCATGATATGATTAAACACATCTCTAAAAGATGGATCTATGCAAAAATAGATATTCCATTCAGAAAAAATCTTTAAAGATTTGAATTCAGTTTTCTAGACCTTTTCTTTGACATTTACCATTATCTTTATGAATATCTTCCTAGGTATTTTACCATTATATTTGTTAACAAAGAAAGGCGATATTCTACTTTCTTTCCTTGAAATGCAACCTCTGTTAAACTATCTTTTTTATCATGCTAGCATTTTTTGCTAAATGATAATTAACGATATAAAGAAATAAAGATTGATTAAAATAGATAACAGACTAATTTATTTGAATTACTTTGGAATGAAGTAAAAATAGTTTGAAAATCTTAGTTCACGTCTTAATTCCTTCAAATGTTCTAGGAAGCGTTAAAGGTGGATAACTAACGATCTTAGATAGAATTTTGACAATGGAGGAAACTCAACCTCTTAGAAGATACTCATCATATTGTTTCAACTGGCAAGGGAGTTAATGGAAACATCAGGTCCTTATTACATTTTGAAAACCACAGATGGATCAAAAGAGGGCATCCCCTATAGGTTTCCAATTATATCCCTTTTCCTTAACCACTAGATGGTATTAATGCATTATAAAGTCCTATTTTCTCTCGAGGTAGGGACATCACTCACATTTCCAATCATATCCCTTTTTCTCAACCACTAAATGGTATTGAGCAACATAAAGTCCTATTTTCTCTCGAGGTAAGAACATTGCCCATATTTTCAATTATATCATTTTTTCTCAACCATTAGGTGGTATTGATGCACCACATGACCACAAGGGGCATCCCTCACACATTCTTAATCATACTATTCTTTTTCAATCACTAGATGATGCTAGTGCATCATATTCTAAATTTCTCAAAGGGCAAGAATAATTATTTCCTTAAAGATAATGCCAGATTTAAGACTGGCCCCTTATCACCAAAAAAATTCTCCACGCTTTCTGAAGATGTTTTTAGGCTTTTGAAGTGGATTGAATCACGATTTTAAAAAATTAATGAAAAATAAAAAAATAAGGAACAAATCCAATCATAAAAATCCATGCACATTCACCATGCATCCACATTCATCATAGTGTAATTCGTAGGTTTAAACCAATGAAGCAAGAAAAAAAAAGCTATTAGAATGGATACTGCTTCAAAATTAAAAGGTAAGTCAAGATTTCCATAAAGATCTCAAATATCATATTACTTTAATCTTATTAAGGTTAGTCTTTAATCGATCGTACTTGGTTGAATTTTTACTTACTTGTCTGTACTCAGTTAAGTCTTGCTATATTTTACTTGGTCAAGCTCCCTTTTTATTTCACTTGACGTGATGGTTTAGCCCTGGTCAAACTTTTTTTCATTTTATTTGATGTGATGGTTTAGCCTTGGTCAAAACTTATTTTCACCTCTGTTTAACGTGAAGGTTTAGCCCTGGTCAAATTTTTTTCACCTCTGTTTGACATGATGGTTTAGCCCTGGTCAAACTTTCTTTTTATTTCATTTGATGTGATGGTTTAACCCTAGTCAAATTTTTTTCACCTCTATTTGACATGATAGTTTAGCCCTAGTCAAACTTCTTTTCACCTTGTTTGATGTGATGGTTTAGCCTTGGTTAAACTTTTTTTTTATTTTGTTTGACATGATAGTTTAGCCCTAGTCAAACCTTCTTTTCACATTTATTTGACGTGATGGTTTAGCCTTAATCAAACCCCTTTTTCATTTCATTTGATGTGATGGTTTAGTCATTGTCAAACTTTCTTTCTCTATCATTTAACATTATGGTTTTGCCCTGGTCAAACTCCCTTTTTGTATCTCGTTCGATGTAATGGTTCAGCCCTCATCGAACTTGTTACGTTTAACCTTAAGTATTACCTTTGTATCCTTTTTCTACACATCGGCTTAGTCCTGGGTAACTCATTTTATTTGTTGACCTAACTGCTTGGTCCCAATCAATTTGTCTTATTGGTTGGTTTGTGTATTTTTGCCCCAACTCATTTTTAATATTAACTTCACTGTAGGTTGAAAGTTCTCATTCTAATTAGTAAGCTCTAATATATATGTTCATATTTCATTTTTCTTATACTTTGTACCCAAACGAAATTATGTCTATTTGGTCTTTGTCCTATCACTGGTTCTCAGTAATGGACAAAGAGAGGTAGCTTTAGACACCTATTTTCGTCCAAACTATCTGTCCTTGAAAGTCCCAAGTATCCAAGAACGAAAATGTAGTGGCCACTCTGAAGGAGATCAATTTCCACCAGAGCGGTTTTGCATTTTTATAATTTTAATCGGTCATATGTAAATGACTGTATATACACATGATGGAAAAATCTAATTTCTTAGGTAACAAGGATAAATCTATAAAAGAAACATTTTTATTTTGAACAAGTTCTTGACAAAATTTGGAAATTACCTCTGCGGATGATCTCATGATTAATTTTTCTATTTTTACGAATTTTTTAAGATTTTTCTAAAAAAACTTGAGAAATTGGTGGTTGGATATTTTTATCGACACCAGTGTGGTTTTATGCCGATTCTCATCCTCAAAAATCATAAATATTCAAAGGAAAAATATGTATTGGCATTTTCTACCATGAAGTGTCAAACTGTAAATTTATAAATTAATTTGCATTTTGTAGTCATACGACTATTTTGCTCATGAATTTTACTTTTGGTTCTTATTGATCTATTTTTTAAATTTTACAAGTTCATTTTCTTCACCTTAAAATTAATGTTTTGAATAATATGTGGTCTTGAATTTGTTTTACTTTAGTGTTAATGAAATTCCATAATTTTTTTAGGTATTAAAATATGAGTTTTTCTTTATTCGTAAAATTTTTGATAGAATCTTCTCGAGTTTCAAACATCAAAATTCATACAATATTATTGTTTGACTCACATTAAATTAGTTTCGAAAAAGTCATTTATTTTCATTAGTTTTGAATTTTTTCTTTAATTCCTCTATTTTTAAAATACAGAGTTTTTTACTCCATAAATATTTTTGGGGTGATTTTTTCTTAGTTTATGATTTTCAAAATTTAATAAATATTACTATTTGATTCACCTTAATTCAGTTTTTTAAAAATTCATTCATTTTCATGAGTTTTGAATTTTTTTCTTAAAATTTGCTTATTTTCGAAATACGAAGTTTTTTACTCTGTAAATGTTTTGGGGTGATTATTCTTAATTTACGAGTTTTAAAATTCATCAAATATTATTATTTGATTCATCTTGATTCAATTTTCAAAAATTCATTCATTTTCATTAGTTTTGATTTTTCTCTTGAACTTCCCATGTTTCCAAAAAATCGAGTTTTCTATTCCATAAATATTTTCAGGGGAATTTTCTTCAGTTTAAATTTTTTAAAATTCATCTAATATTTTCATATAACTCCCATTAAAATAGTTTTGAAAATTTTAATTTATTTTATAGGTTTTGAATTTTTTTTCATATATGTCAATTTTTCTATACTAAGGCATTTCTCGTAAAATTTTACAAGTTTTTAACTTCCAATCAATATCTTTTTCACCATTTCACTTCTAAAATTTTTCTACGATCAATTAACATTAATTCCAATTTTATTTTGATTTTTGGAAATTTTATTTTATTTTATTTCATTTACTTTTTCCAACTAGTTCCATGCTAACTAGCTTGTTTTCTCATCCAATTAATTTCTAACCAAGTTGGTTACATCCTAATTACCCATTACATGAGCTGGTCAACTTCATCATGAGATTGATAATAGAGTGGCTTGTAAGAAAAGATAACAAGAGCATGGGTTTATGAGAACAATTATGGTTATCCAACCTAAGAAGTCATCTTTACATCAAAAACAAAAAATAAAAGAAGCAAATGAGGAGGACCATTCGGCCACACCATTTGGGCAGCAATATTGCTGCCTCTTCCTCTATAAATAAAGGGCATTTTTCTTCATTGAGGACTTTTGCAAAAGAAAGAAAAAAATTGGAGTGAAAAAGAAAGAACAAAAAAAAAATAAGATAAACTCTTGCCCCTTTGATTTTATGCCAAGGTAATCACCTTCTTTCTTCCTATTTCTTGATGATTTCATGGTCATTTTGTTGTAATATCACATGTATACAAGTTGTCTTGCTTGATTTGTGGTAACTTGATTGTTATATGTTTGAAAGTTTGTGTTTTTATGCATGAAATTGGTGTATACACGTGTTTTACTTGTTTTCCATCATGAGAATTTTGTTTGCTTGATGAATCCCACCTTGGCTGAACCTAATCTTGAGTGGATGATGATGGTTTTGGTCAGTTTTAGCTTAAAATTGATATTAATATATCGTTTTGTAACAAATGTTAAACTTAGGGACCAAATCAAAAAAAATGGAAAAGTTCTGTTCTAATAAATCCCATGTTTGGCTGAATCTTAATGAGTATTTTGCCATGTTTTGTTGCTGATTTCCAACCTGATTTCATGCCCTAATGATGTGCTTTCCTGATGGTTTGGTTGATTAAGGATAAAATTGCAAATGTCTAAAAGTTAAGGGACTAGTTTGCAAAAAAATAGAAATTTTTGTCATATGCTGAAATGATTTAACTGAAAGCCTCGTGGATAACTTGGAAACTAATTTAGGGTTTTCATATCATGCTCTAGGTATTTTCCACTCTTTAGGGGTATTTTTCAATTTCTCAAAGTTTAGGGGCTAGTTTGCAAATAGTGGAAAAAAAAATTTTGTAGTCAAAGGTGTTTGACCGAACCTTCTTATGGATGTTCTTTATGATTTACATGCTGACTTTTACCCGATTAATTATATTGTGTGATGATTTAGGTTTTTTTACTTAGTTACCAAGTGTAAAATCAAGAAAGTTTAGGGACCCTTAGGAAAATTTGGCATTTTTAGGACAAAATGGTTATCTTTAGCATGAAATCATCTACTTAGATTATTTTAAATATTTGTAGCATCCCATTAGTCCTCCAATGAGGTGCCAAAAATATAAAAACCTTTCATATTCTTTTGGTTCTACATTAGGTTACGAAATGTAAGTTTTGAAAATTCAAAGACTTAATGGTATTTTTGCATGTTAGGTTATTTTAAAATTTAAACTTCTCATTTATGGTGTTTTTGGGTCAAAAAAATAAATATATCTTTTTTAGCATTTCAAATCAATTAAGGACTCATATTTAATTTTAAGAAATTTAGGGACCTATCAGTAATTTTCATACTTTAAGTCATTTTTGTAATCTAAATTATCCATTTAGAGTAAGAATCATCATTATTTGTCCTTTCAAGTCCATTAAGTGTACCGGGATACTCTCATGTCGAAGGTATACTTTAAGGGCATTTTTGTAATTTTATTAACATGATGCTTTTATGCCAAAGTGAATGTTTAATGTTCATTTAGCCTTTTAAGGTCATTTTTTAGTCCATTAGGGGCACCGAGATACTTTTCTATCGAAGGTATATCCTAAGGGCATTTTTGTAACTTTCCTCACCAGGATGATGTTATGCCAATGGTGAATGCTGAAGGTCACTTAGCCTTTTAAGATCATTTTTGAGTCTACTAAGGGTACCAGGATACTTTCATGGTGAAGGTATACCCTAGGGGCATTTTTATAATTTTTTTCACGGATGCTTTTATGCTAAAAGTAAATGTTTAAGGTTTATTTAGCCTTTTAAAGTCATTTTTGAGTCCATTAGGGTATCGGGATACTTTCATGTTGAAGGTATACTCAAGGGATATTTATGTAATTTTTTTTACCGAATGGCTTAGTGTCGATGGTAAGCCTTAGGAATATTTTAATTTTCCTTAGAACCTGATCCTAAGTAGTTATGGGGTGCCTTAGTGTCAATGGTAAGCCTGAGGAATATTTTAATTTTCTTTGGAACCCAATCCTAAGTAGTTACTGGGTGTATTAGTGTCGATGGTAAACCTTAGGAATATTTTAATTTTCCTTATAACCCAATCCTAAGTAGTTACCAGGTGCCTTAGTGTCGATAGTAAGCCTTAGCAATATTTTAATTTCCCTTAGAACCAAATCTTAAATAGTTACCAAGTGCCTTAGTGTCAATGGTAAGCCTTAGAGATATTTTAATTGTTCTTAAAACCTAGTCTTAAGTAACCACCGGGTGTTTCTATGCCGAATGTATACTTTAAGGAGAGGTTCATTTTTCTTTTATCTTTTTAGTCCTTGACTCGAATTAGTACTTTAGTGTCTAGACCAAGTCATATATTTTTTGTTTTTTTTTCAAATAAAATCCGTATATCTTTGTAAAATAAAAGCAATGTCTTAGAGTTAGAGTGATACGTGATATTCCTCCCACCTATATGTGATAGGGGTTTTACGAATCATTCTAATGATGGGATACCCTTTTCAAAATGGGAATCAAGAATTTTATACAAATAAAAACTTTTCAGATTCTTCCAAGTACTTCAATAAGATGTGAAAGATATTTTGGCTTTTTAGAACCTTTTATGTCCCTTTGGTTTTTAGTTGAGGCATAAAAGGGAATAATAAAAACTTTCATGCCCCATTGATTTCCAGTGGGGGTGCGTAAGATGTTTCGATTTTCAAAATGCCAAACCTTGATTTTCTCTCATGGAATAATAAAATCTTATTTTAATAATACGAGAATTATAATTAAATACCACATATTGAAGTCGAATAAAAATTAAAGTTCAAATTAACCATGATCAACAAGGTACCAATTTTGGGCACCACAAGAGGGTCAATCCTTACTTGTGGTTGTAATCGACTCCTGAACCCTTAAAAACAATCTCTGGTACTTCATAAACCATGAAATTTATCTTTAGGGTTTTGTGACCCTTAAAGCATTAATTTTGGCAGGTGACCAATCTCACTTGGCCAAAACAGATTAGTGGCAACTCCAAACAAATGGTAATTTTGTGATGACTATTTAGGGTTAATATGGGCGAACGATTCATCTTAAACTACAAGTCCCTAGAAATAAGAGAATACTAATACCGATATGGCCCAAAAAAGAAGAGAATAATAAATAGTTTTGAAATAATGATACATCACCACTTATATAGTCAAAGGCCATTTAAGTCGAGTTGGGTCAGGATTCATATCCAGGCCACGTTATGACACCATCATTAGTGTATATGATAATTATCCTAAATAGTATGGCAATAAATTCAAAACCAAAATCCAACCAAGGACTTAAAAGCAAATCCCTAAAAAAGAGACTTGTCGAGCTCATTAATGGCACATAATGCGAAAATGTATTTAATGCCATAAAAAATAAAAAAAGTAATAATTTTTAGTAGTGAAAAACTCCAAAGCTTTATTTGGTCGGATAAAAGAATAATGGAAAGATAAAAAATTAGAAGGAAACAAGTGAAAATAAAGGAAATTTTTTTTTCTTTCCATGGTATGGTAAGACAAAAAAGATAAAAAATATGAAAAGAGAAAATAATTTCCATTCCCTCCATTGCTAGGTATGATTAAAAACTAAGAGGATGCAAAATAAAAGTTTATTATTTTACTTATTCCACTGTGAGTTAAAATAAAAAGTAAAAATTTTAAAAAAATAATGGATAATTTTGTAAATATACACTCTTGACTCACAACACTCTTATTTTTCCTTCTTTTATTCCAATTTGGAATGTTCATTTTTGTTAATAGTTGTGAAAAATAAAAATCTTTTTGGTTTTTTCCCTTATTTTTTTCTATAAGAGAGACCCAAATTTAATTTTCTTTCCTCTTTTCCAATCACAAAATATATGTAATTATTTTGATAAAAAAGTGATAATAACTAGGAATAAAATTTTTTATAAATTTTTTATATTAAAACAATAAAATTATATTTTATCTTACAATTAGGCCAAGTTTAAATCAGGTCATTTCAGGTTTAAATAGTTTTTTTCTTCGTGTCATTTTAAGTTTAAGTCATTTTGGTTTAGGCTCTGCTCGAGCTAGTTAGGTTATTTTTTAAATCTCATGAAAGATGTAACTATTTGTTAGAGAGGTTGGGGTGGGTGACATATGGATAAAATGGACTTGCTTAAAGCATTTATTGTTTTCATTAGCAAACAGTAGTCCACGCCTCTTTTTACTGGGTTCTAACATGTTGCAAATAACATCTGCTAATGGGCACTATTCCATCATTAACTTATTTTAGAATGTTAACTGTTTAAATAAATAAATAAATTGCCTATTGTCATTTAACTAGTTGTAAATAAATAAATTGCTTATTGACAATCAACCTAGTTATAAAAAAAATGAAAGCTTCCTTTTAAGAGTGATCCATTCAGCCATTATCCAAGAGATATGACTTTCTATTTGGCCATTAGCCATGAGATATGATTCTTTATTTTTGGCTATAATAAGAGAGAATAAGACATGTTGATTTGCTTAAGACAAAGAAAATGAAAATTAAGAGAATAATTTTCTCTAGAACAAAGAACCAATATAATATTTGAAACTTTCTATAATGCTCAAAGTATTTTGGTTATGGCAATTAGACAATTTCCAATTATGTGATTTTATCTCTGATCAGTGAATTAAAACTGGTTCTTGTTATGATCTTCATCCTTCCATGCATAACTAAGGAATGAGGTTCTAAAATCACATGTTTAAAGAATCTTGTTAAGTTAATTTATCTCTCACACTTTAGTTGGAAATCCCAAGAGTAATTCATCAATTTTTCAACTTCAGAGACACACAAGGAAACTTAGAGACACCGTTATTTGTTCAATTGCTAACCAAACTCTGATCTCATGTTTAAATTCCTAAAACATAATTTTGGGACACATTTTGCCTAATGAGGGAGTAAAGAATTAGTGGTAACATAATAAGTTATATAAAATAGGCAAAAAGAAAAGAAAGTAATTTAAAAAGAAGCAAAAGAAAACAAAACACTTATCTTGCAAAGTGGCTTAGGCCTAGTTTATCATTGTTGTTAAATTGGAAAAAAGTTTGTTTTAGAAGAAGTGCATTTGAAAATTGTTGTGGTTTGAAAATTTTCATTGTTTAGTATTGTCGTGAAAAACTACTGTGTAATCAAATTACCTAAAAAGAACTTAATATTTAATAGTATAAATCAACCATTTTTAATATTACTTTAAATTATATAATAAAGATGTATAAAAAAGGGTGACTTAATAATATAAATTTATACAAAAATATAATTTTAGATTTTATTAAAAAATTAATTTATTTCAATTTAAAAATAGTTTATGAAATTATATTAGTTATGAATAGTTAACTATGCTAAATATTTTTGGATTCTAAAATAATTTATGAAATTAAATAAATAAAAATTTTATAATAATTAAAGATACAATTTTTAACATACTACCATATATAATATTTTTCTATAATATATAATTCTTATTATACTAATATATACCTATATGATTATTTGTGTGCATATATATTTCTTCTAGTAGCTCTTTACAATAAAATAAAAAAAATTATTTATTTTTATGAACTAAGTAGCAAGAATAATTAAATAGACAAATATTATGACTATTAACAAAACTAATATAAATCATAAGATAAGAGATTATAAATTTGAAATTAAAAAAATACATTTATTCTAAACAACATGTATAAGATATTAATTTATTAAACGGTTAAAAGGCAAATTTGCCATCATACAATAAGAGAATATTGAAATTTGCCACCCTATTTAATTTTAATTGATATGTACTATTACACTATAATTCATTTAATAATTTTCGGACTTGTCTAACAAAGATAGACAAAAGCTATTACTCTTTTTTATATTACAACCAAATATAAATATAATATACAAATTTAAAAAAAAATCAAAGAAAAACTGATTTCCATATCTTTTTTCCTAACGTAGAATCTCGACTACCATAGAAAAAGAAGATAAAAAGCCATAAAAATAGCAAGTGGCTTTCATTGGGGTATATCCATGTAATTATTAGTTATGAGTTTTCTTAACAAATTGATTAGGGATTTCTTAGATTACCTATTTTGCCAATAAAGTAATTAACTAGATATCGTTGAATATCCTCTAATTCCTAGTTCCTAAAATGGCTTTGAATATTTTATTAAAGTTTTAGCTTTTGCTTTGTGTTATGCATATAACATAGTGGTGCTTCTCTTGTTTTATAGTTATATATGGTCCCTTTATGTTTGCAACTTCTATGTTATTATCTATTTTATTATAATTTTTTTCTAGATGGATGATAATAGACAATATTATATTGAATCAAAAGGGTATTTATGTATTCATATGGGCAGGGGTTTCATTAGAGATCCTATGCTTAGATATATTGGTAGAATTCTAGAAGAATGTATAATAGACTATAATAAAAACTTTTGCTAGTGGAACTTGTTGAAGCTTCATAAAATATGTTAGCTCAAAGAAAAGAATGAACTAAGAGGGGGTGAATTGGTTCTACAAGAACTTGATCATAAATTGATCTTTCGTACAAATTTGAAATAAATGAAAATAAAAAGTAGTTAAGGATAAGAAAAATAAACAATCAATATATAAAGGTTTAGCCCTTGAACTTAGCAGCTGTGTCCTCTTTTTTTGGCACTTCCTTACCAAGGTGATTCCTATAATTCACTAATGAAATTGTTTACCTTTAAGGCTAAGGTATAACCTTACACCTTTATTTTAAGGCTTAGATATAACCTTTCAATCCCCTTAAGAATTCAACCCCAAATTCTTAAGTGTTTTCACTCACTTTCAACAACTCTTTTTGTTATATGAATGAAGAATGTACAAACAATTTGAACCTCAAGTAGGTGGGTGTTCGTTTAAGCACTAAGTGAATGAGATATAAATAAACTTGAAAGAGTATAAATTTGATGCAAAAAAAATGAAGAATTTGAAGACTTTGAGCTTTTGTTGTTTAATGCTTAATTGATTTTTTTATCTGTTCAATGCTTGATTGATTTTTTTATCTCTTGCTTTTTCAGCTATTAGGAACCTCTATTTATAGCTTAAAATTGATTTATAGATGTTGGGCATTAAATGAGGTGGTTAGAGAGCCATCGTAGCCTTTATAAATGCTTGTTTTCATTCAGACCAGTGCCATTATATCGATACGATACCAATAGTATCGATAGAAGAATTAAAAAGTGACCGTTATAGCCTATTGTATCGATATAGAAGGTTGAGTATCGATACTTGCCAAGTTGTATCGATATAAACACAAACCTATATCGATACTTTTGAGGGTTTTGGCCAAACCTTGGCTATTGCCAAGCAATGTATCAATACATATAAAATAAGTACCAATACTCACTGTAATGTATCGATACAGGCTGATAAGTATCGGTACAATTAAGAGTTTTAAGCATAGTATCGATACATCTATGCATTGTGTCGATACATACCTTTAAAATCCTTTGTAAAATGATTTTTCGTGGCTTGACATTGACTTAAACATATCTAAAAAATATTTGAAGTATAATATGCATTTTGGAAGAATATATTTTTGAGAAAATACAAATTTGATACTTCTTTTTTCAATTTTAACACAAATACTAAGTTGGCAATAATTGAGTACAAATTAATTTAGCTTAAGTTGTTTGTTAAATCAAAACCAACATTAATTCAAAGCTAACAAAATAGAAAAGTTCTTAATGTAAGTAAACTTTATTACTATATGAATAAATGGTAGAAAGTTTGAAAAAGCATTAAGAATAGTCTATGATGACAATTAGGTTTAAAGTTTAACACAAATGTTGAATGAGGCAACTACTTGTGATCTGTATTTAAAGCATGCTATTGAAGAACCAGAAGTGTTAGATGAGGTTTTTTTATTGACTAAACCTAAACATACAATAGAAAATTGGTCTAAACCTACCTTTAAAAAAGGATGTGAACCATTATAGAAATAGAATCCACATCAAACACTCAATCTAAAGTTCCTTTCCTACATATTAACCACATATCTACTGAAGATGCTTTTGGTAGTTGTGCTAGGTTAAATATTGGTGGGATTGAATTTAGCTATGATTGCATTTTTAGTTTAAATGAGGTAGAACTGGCAGTTTATGCTAATAAACAGAATATGAAAGTAATGATAATAAGGTTTTTGATGAAAAGAATGGTGAAAGTGAAGGCTATGATAAAGAGAATGATAATGATTTGGTTCTAGACCACGCATGTTTGTTTAATGATGATGATGAAATAAAGGTTAATTAGGTGAGAGTTCAATAGCAAGAGAGAAATGGTAAACAAATTTAGGGAATGAAAAAATGAATAAATAAGAGTAAAAAAGATTATAAGTGTCAACGTTCCACGTGCTCGGCCTTTACAAACTTTGGACGATCCAAAGGCCAAAGCACGCTCAACTTAAAAAATATGAAGATGTTAGACATGAAAGAATGAAAGACCATTGAACGACCCAACTAGTGTTGGATGGCCACCATGAAGTGGCCGTAAACTTGAAGTCACCTTAAGTTAGGCATGACTGGATGCCTATTGAAAATAATACTAGAGATTTGTTGTTTTGGGTTTGGGAGTTGGTTATGTGTACGGAAGGATTAGCAACCCCATGATGTCCGAAAATCGGTACCATCTAACTACATCTTACTTGAAATCGGTTTCCTTCATTCCATTTTTATCATTATTTAAATATAATTCCCTCTAATGCATGAAATTTTGTAAAGATATGAGTCCTAGTTTTAATAAAAATTTTATCACCTATGCACCTATGTTTTTTATGAGAATGATCTACGAATGGGTTTTTAAAAAATCAAATATTTCATGTCCGGCACTAGGAGATACCAACACTAGATATTGTTTTGTGATTTTGAAAATAATCTTTAAAGTATGAATGCCCAAGGTCCCTATAAAAGAAATGTATTAGTAAGGTGGAAGATAAAACAATAAATAAATCCACACAAAATACATAAAAAGAGGGATGACCGAAATGTTTCTTATAGTTATCTTCAATTATTAATGAATAACCAAGATGACAATGTTGAGATTTAGTCGGATTCAGTGGAAATTTGAGGAGGAAGAAAGATTTTGATGACTCAAAGATGTCTCGAGGAAAAAAGTTTAAATTTTAAAAGGAATATGGCGAGTGGGGTTGGAGTATCCTTTCAAAAGAGTAGGGTTGGAGTATCCCCAAAAGTGAAAATTTAATGTCATTTTTAGGTAAAAGCGGGGTTAAAGTATCCCCTCAGAATAATAAGGTTAGAGTATCCCCAAAAATGTAAATTTGATGTCATTTTCAGGTAAAAGCACAGTTGGAGTATCCCCTTAGAGCAGTGGGGTTATAATATCCCTAAAAATAAATATCTTTAACATTAAGAGGAGTGGGTCATATTCTTGAAAATAGAGAATCTTTAAAAATTGGGAGCCAAAGGTTTAGCTAAAATGTTCTTCTTTTTGTTTAACCTTGGTCTGAGTCTAAAAGGTTTAGGTTACGAGAATGAGCAGAGTAGATCATAAGGCCTTCGAATGCCTCAATAAAATTATTTTGGAAATCAGGTTAGA
Source organism: Adansonia gregorii (assembly GCA_038382025.1). NCBI lineage: Eukaryota > Viridiplantae > Streptophyta > Magnoliopsida > Malvales > Malvaceae > Adansonia > Adansonia gregorii. The sequence continues at coordinate 45,637 of JBBYHO010051851.1, forward strand.
AATAGAGGGTAGCATTGTGCCATTTCTCTTTCAAAATTTATTTCAAGCTTATCCGAGGATCCTGAGAGGTAAACAAGGTGCCATTAGAAAGGTAACTCGATGAGGATTAATGTAAAAATATTCCAAAAATGCTAGAAAATCACCTTCTAGGCGAAATTAATTTTTGAATTTCAACCTATCTCGACACTGGCAGCATGTATAGGGTAAAGGTATGATGGACTTTGAAAAATCAGTTCATATGCATCCAAAATTGTTAAAATGCGGATAATACCTTCTCGAAAAGAGAGTTTCATGAACCTCATGGAAAAAATATTCAAGGGAATCAAAAAAGTTGTTTGTGGGGCTGAAACAGCTTAAACAATAAACTGCTCACTGGATCTAGGGGTTTCAAACAGCAAAGATTTAAAAAATCATAACTATTTCATCCGAGATTATTTAAAGGTAATTGAGGCATTGTTCAAAAGTTAATTCAAAACCCTTTAAGAGAAATATACCAACACATTCTGGATAAATCATTTTTTATTTTTTAAATAATTTTTCAAGACTAGGCCACTATGCTGCTAGAACAAAATAGGGGAGATGTTTGGTATTTTGGTTTTTCTTTGGGTTAAGCTCAGGCCATGGATGTTTGAACATTTTTAACCAAGATGAGAGGTTGACATGGGTTTCACAAGTTCATTCCACAATCCTAGAGTAGTTTGGGATCTAGAACAACCCGTTAACCATGCCACTATGAGGGTGGTTGGCTAAGGATCAAGGGTTCACATTTTTCAACTAGAAGGCTTCATTTCATTTTTGAAAAGAAAAACATTACTCTTATACTCATTCTTCCAAGAATCTAGAACTGAATGTTTGTTTTGCCCCCAAGGTTGGAAAACCAACTTTATAAAAATCTTAAGCCTATTTTATTCTCCATGTATGGGAGATAACATGTGCTTAACTTGGGGATGTTTTTGAAATCGGGTTTTCTAGCACTCGGGCATGCATCTCAACACAAGCAAAGTGCCATAAAACGATACAGAATGTGGACATATATGCATAAGCAAAGATGACATTTTTCATAGAAAAGATGACAAAAAACGCATAGAGATGATAGATACATGAACATACTTAAGATGAGCATGTTTAAAAAGGGTTTATTAAAATGGCATTTTTATTTCATGGAACCCATCAAACTTCTAGGAAATGCATGAGCATACTTATGTCATGTTAAGATGCATATTTTAAACATGAGATAAAGATATGAATATGGAAAGAACACAGTAAGAAGTACATGGACAGAGGCTATTATGGTGATGAAAATGCAAAGGAGATTGCTTAGTTAACCGAATAGCATGAAAGCACCAAAAGAAATATCAAGATCCTAAACTACTACAACCAAAGCCACAAAAATGCATGGGAGTCCTAAGGTGGCCATAAAAGCATAAAAAAGGTTTACTAAGATGATATTAATGACAAAACAAAAACTACAAAGATTAAGGTAGAGGGGATATACCAAAAAACTTGAACTTCCCTTTATCTCGAAGTAATGGCTGTAGGCTTAATTTATTCATTTTCTTTGCTTATTTAGCAAGAAAAGGATGAAAGAAAGTAGTGTTTTGGTGGTATGGTTAATGGGGAGGCCTTTTAAGGACCAAAATGTGTGGAAAGTTGGGTTCTTGAAGGTTTTCCAATAGTGGTTTACGATAGCTACGTGAATGGAAGTTGGTTGAAGGTGGAAGCCAATGGAACAGTGTTTTTGGTGAGCTTTTAGAGCTGGAGTTGCTGGAGGATTTATGGGGATGGGTGAAGAGTTTTCTAGGATTACTGGAGAGCTTTTTTTATAGCTGATAGAGTTTTTTGTTTAAGATGAAGTCGGTTCTTCTTTTTTTGGTTCAGCCCCTTTTTTTAGAAGAAAATGCAAAGGGCATTTTCTATTTTTTTTCTTCTGCACCAGGGCATATGTCTAGGTTCCATCTTTAGTTGACTCCCTTGTTATTGGTTCTTCCATGCTAACTAAGGAGGCAGAAAGGCTATGAAAGCCTGTAAGCTATAAACATCCCTATCATTCTCTTACACCCATATATTTTATGAAAGTGACCTTTGTTATTAATTGTTTGGACTCCAAAAATTTATTAAAATCCCTTCATGAACCCATAGTTGAGGTTCGCAATGTTACATGATAATTCCTTGGTGTAAAAACATGTTTAAATCGGGTTTTCAGAGGTTAAAACATGGCTTGAACTAGGCAAAAATGCCTTCGTGTATCAATACAAAACATATTGTATCGATACACAAGGTACATTTTACTCTTGAATATTGATACAATGAGTTGTGTATCGATACTAAAAGCAAAAAATGTTTCCAGTCTTAAGACTTAAAGGCCAGTATCGATACTCATGCTTGTGTATCGATACATTTTGCCAAAAATCATAATTTTAGCTATTGCCAAAGTTTGTATCGATACAAAGATGCTAGGCATCGACACCACACCTTGGGTATCGATACCAAACCCTCTTGTATCAATCCTACACATGGAAATTCAAAATTTTGGTAATGTGAAAGGCTCGTGATAGTGTTTAAGCCCTATATGACCCGCACATACCTTAGGTTCCTCAAGTTGTCTTATCTTGGTCACAAAAAGAGGAAAATTGGCTCGCATACTGACCTGAACGACTTCAATGACACACTAAAAATGACCTTTGATGCCTCATTATTTGCATTTTCCTTTAAAGCGGTCCATAGGCATTTTCCTAAAGAAACTTTTTCGTTAGACGACTTTATTTCTATTATTTTATTTTGTCATCTTTTACCTAACTCCTAGGATACCAAAAATGGTCCAAACAAAATGAGGTATCTGCAATAAGGAAAAAACAGTGAAAGAAAAAGGATGAAAAATTACAAGGTAGGTGGAAAGTGAAGATTTAGGGGTAAAGAAAATAAAAGTTATGATTCTGATGATAATGATAGTATGAAAATTATTTATAGTTAGGATGAGTTTCAAAGTTATAGAAGGCTAAATAGGTATGTGATGTATGATTCAAGAGTTTTATTGCTTAAGTTTGAGGTCACTCTTGTATTTAACGATCCAAAATAGTTTCAAAGTGCCTTAAGTAAGTATGTGCTAGGATAGATAAAGACTTTTACTATTATAAAAATGATAATAGTTAAGTCATGGCTAAATGTGTGAATAGTTATCCATGGAATATATCCGTATTTTATAATGGCAGTAATAATTTTATTGTGAAATCTTATAGCCTTCATCATTAATAAAATAAGGTATTGAATTTGAGATGGTAACAACAAAGTTCTTAGCTAATTTTTATAGAGATAAGATAACTTACAACCCAAGAGTTAACCTAGATGAGTTGAGTAAGGATATTGAAAGCACTTAAAAGTAGTACGTAAGCTTGATAAAGTGAAAAGAGTTAAAAAAATTGTGATTATTATGATTAAAAATAAAATCAAAGAGGAATACAATAATGGAATTGAGTAAAGGAACTTAAGAAGGCTAATCTAAAAAGCATTATTAAGATGAAAGTTGAAAGAATTGTGCTAAATACACCACTCATTTTGAAAAAACGTCCTTTAAAACATTAAATGATTGGTTCCTAAAGGGGCGTATGCATATAATAGGCCTAATAGTTGTTTCTTGAAAAGATTTATTTAAAGTGAAACTATTAATAAAAATGGGCAAAGATACAAATAACCAAATATTCCTTATGACCAGCATTAATGGAAGATAATATCATCCTTGGAATTATTATTGTAAGGTGTGAATTTGAAATCTAATACAAAGGGATAGGTTGTTATGACAGATTTAATAAAGGTAATTATTGTTCTTGAATTGCTTATTCTCTTTATTAGTTTTACATTACTGTATTGCTTAATGATGCTACGTTAAAATATTATCATACGGCTTGACACCTATATTGGAAAATGTTAGACCTTTAGATGGTGAATGAAATCAAGAGGGGGTGAATTGATTTCACAAAATTTTGATAAATTAAAATTTTTTTAGACAAACTTGAGAAATCCAAACAATAAACTTTTGGAGTGTGATTTAGTGAATGAAAATAAACAATCAAAGAAAAGGGAAAGAAGAAGCA
>JBBYHO010052066.1:10443-20914 GCA_038382025.1 Adansonia gregorii
TGTACCTTTCCTTTTAACTGTGAATTTTGGCTTGAAATGGATTTTGGTTTATGAACATTGTCCATTTTACTATAGGCCATGGCCTTTGCTAATAATAATTTCCATTATCCAGGGTAATGAGAACATTTGGAAAAACTCTCTCAGAAAGGTCTTTTACCTTTAATTACATGATTGTCCTAGATATTCAACTATAAACCTTTTGCACCTAATTGTTCCTTTTTGGATTCCTTAAAGATTAAACAAATAAGTTATACTCTTAAAAGATTTATATACCGATAGTTTAATATGTGTTAAAATGATGTTAGTAATTCCTAGATTTCCCAAATTTATTTGAATAACCTTTTACCATAACTTCCATGACAATCTTTCAAATCCTTGATCTAGGAAAAATTAGAGAAAACATGAGCCAAAAAAACCTTTTTCTCTAGGTTAAAACCTTTTAAATCCAACACTTGATAAATAAGATGTGGAATTTGAGATTTACCCATGCCAATTTGATTTTTTTTTTCTCGAGGACTTAACTAGAACCAAGGTTCTTCGATGGCTATGAAGCTGGTAGTATTGAAAGGCATACATTAAGCCTTAAAAAAATTAAAAAATTGAGTGCAACACCATGCTGTTAAGTTGCTCAAAATGATTCCAAAAGGAAAATTATCCCTTTTCCTAGCATAATGTTTATTAGTTCAAATCACTTTATTTGAAATGACAAATGGCCATCTTTCTCAATCCTTTCACAAATATAGAAAATTATTCCCTTAACAGTCACCTTTAAGCTTAATGATTTATTATTTCTTTGAACCCCAATCAAGGATCACCCTCCACACTAAAGGCAAGTGAAGCAAAATTTTAAGATTAAGAGGGCAAATCCCGTTCTAAAGTTACACGAAGAATAAGTTAGTCAGCATAAGGATTTTGAAGGCCAACCAAAGTTTAAATTTTAAGGGGCAAAGCCCATTTTAAAGTTATAAGAAGAACAAGTTAGTTGACACAAGGCTAATTTAAAGACCAATCAAAGTTTAAATTTTAAAGGGCAGAGCCCGTTTTAAAGTTACAAGATGAAGAATTGGTTGCCACAAGGTAAATTTTAAATATCGATCAAAGTTAAAATTTTAATTTCCTCCAAAATGAAGAATAAAGAAAAACATGAAGAAGAAAGAAAAAAAAAAGCAACAAAATGAAAAAGCAAAAAAAAAAGACGAAAAAATGAAAATAAGTTTGTTTTGAAAGATATGTTGGATTGAATTCCTTTTGACGAAAAATGATCCTTGATTCAATTGCCCTTATAAACTTGATTTAGCCTATTTATTTTTTTCTTTCTAAACCATGAACCATTGCCTATGTTATGTACCTTCGAAAGTCCATTTTTATCAAACATAGCTATTTGAGCTATTAGGCCATTCCTAGGAAACTTCTTAAAAATTCATCTTTGTAGATTAGTTTTGAGTTTTTAAGAATATGATGGGTACAAATAAAGTTCTACGGTGAAAACTAGAAAATAAGTAGTCTAGAACAAACTTAAAGGCTTTGGAATTGCTCTTAAATCGAGTAGCTACCAATAGAAAAGAACTTTTCCATGAATTCAAAAACGATCCTAAGCTTCTGAAAATTTCATGACATTAGCAAAAGGTTGATTCAAATGTCCAAATGTTAATTGGATTCAAGATAACCTTTCAAAACTTTCATGTCTAACCTTATGAATTAATACTTCCAAAAAGCCTTCCAAATTAACCCTTTGAGACTTGTGTCTACTAGCATTAGTTTAACAACTATTAAGCTATTGTATTTGAATTGAAAGAATGTTATAACTTGACTGTTTGCCTTTCAAGGAATCCTATAGAAGGAATATCCACCTGAATATCTTGAGAAATCTTGACCTGGTTATCCTAATATCTTTTAATTAAATTTCAACAGTGCCACCTCATTTATGCCTTTGATTCATTTCCTCATTTCATTTAATGATATCCTAAATAGTGATCATCAATCACAAGAAAGCCCTAATATCAAAAAACAAGAAAGGCATATCCCTTATCCTTGATATTGGAAAATTCATGGTTAAAATCATTCTAAAATTTTTGTAGCTTTTGATCAAAGAGATTTCTTTTGTATGTTGGATTGAGAAGGTGCTTTCACTTTGTAGCTCTTGGAATTTAGATAAATTGTGATATTTCTTATGATTTTAATGGAAAATGTGCTTTGAACAACAAATTGTTACTTTTATTCAACTGCATAAAATTCTATCCTTAAATTGATACATATTAATTAGATATTTGGTGACTTTTCATGAAAAGTCGAACAATGCTTAGATTCCTAAGGGTTTCATGGGGTAAACACGAGATCACCATTTAACGATTTAAACTTTCAATAGTGAGTCATCAATAAGAAGAGAAATTGACAACAATGAGGCTCAAATTGATGAGACATCATCGACATGATATTTCAAATTCTATGGCCTATTCATTTGATCCTTTGAAAGGTAAATGAAGAAGGCTTTAAGTCAACTCCATTTGGTTATGAGTTAGTAGAGTGAGATGACCTCTTCATTTAATCCTATGAAAGGTAAGTAAAGAAGTCTTTAAGTCAAGTTTGTATGATTAAATAGAAGGATCGACAAAGTTTTTATTTGTCAGCTTCACTTGGTTAAGAATTGGTGGACTAACATGGCCTCTTCATTCGATCTAGTGAAAGATAGGTGAAGAAAGCTTTAACTCAACTTCTTCCGATCATGTGGAATATAGGTAGAGTTTTTATTTGTTCACATCACTTAGTTAAGAACCAGTGGAGTAAAATATCCTTTTCATTCGATCTTATGAAAAATATGTGAAGTAAGATTTAACTCAACTTAATTCGATCATGTGAATTTTAGGCGAACTTTTTATTTTTTAGCTTCATTTAGTTAAAAACCATTGGAGTAATATGTCCTCTCCATTCAATCCTATGAAAGATAAGTGAAGTAGGATTTAACTCAACTTCGTCTGATCATGTGAAATGTAGGTAAAGTTTTTATTTATCAGTTTCACTTAGTTAAAAATAAGTGGAGTAATATGTCTTCTTTATTCAATCTTATGAAAGGTAGGTAAAGTAGGATTTAAGTTTATCAGCTTCATTTGGTAGAAAACTGGTGGAGTAATATATCCTTTTTATTCGATCTTATGAAAGGTAGGTGAGTGGGATTTAAATTTGTTTGCTTCATTTAGTTAAAAATTGATGGAGTAAAATGTCTTCTTCATTCGATCCTATGAAAGGTAGGTAAAGTAAGATTTAAGTCAACTTTATCCAATTAGGTAGATGATCGATGGAGTTTGTCTAAGTTCTCTTCATTTGGTAGAAAACTAGAAGTTGGCCATCATAAAATGAAAACCCCAAATTAACTCATACGATTTCATTTTGGTCAACCCTTTTCGACTTAGGTATCCCTTTGGTCACCCAAGTTGACTCACATGGTTTCGTCTCGATCAACCCTTTTCGACTTAGAAATCGCTCTGGTCACCTAAGTTGACTCGTATAGTTTTACCTTCTTTGCTTGGAAATCACCCTGGTCACCTAAGTTGAATCGTATGGTTTTATCCTTGTTAACCTTTTTTGACCTAGGTATCAGCTTCATCAACTTAAGTTGACTTTATGGTTTTGTCTCGATCAACCTTTTTTTTACTTAGGTATAACCCTAGTTACCCTAAGTTGACTCATATGGTTTTATCTCGGTTAACTATCTTCGATTGAGGTATCACCTTGTTCACCCCCCGTTGACTTATATAGTTTTATCCTAATCAACCCTTTTTGACTAGGTATCGCTTTAGTCACCTAAGTTGACTTGTATGGTTTTATCCCGATTAAACCTTTTTGATTTAAGTATTACCCTAGTCACCCGAAGTTAACTTGTATAGTTTTAACTTTGTCAACCTTTTTCGACTTAGGTATCACCTTAGTCATCCCTAGTTGACTCATAAAGTTTTATCCTGGTCAACCTTTTTTGACTTAGGTATTGCCTTAGTCACTCCAAGTTGACTCGTATGGTTTCATCTCAGTTGACTTAGGTATTACCCTGGTCACCTAAGCTGACTAATATGGTTTTATCATAGTTGACCTTTTTTATTTAGTTATTTCTTGGTCACTCTAAATTGACTCAAATGGTTTTTTTTATAAACCTTTTTTGACTTAGGTATCGCCTGGTCACCCCAAGTTAACTCATATGGTTTCGTCCTGGTCAACCATTTTTGACTTAAATATTGCCTTGGTCACCTAAGTTTCGTATGGTTTCATTCTAGTGAACTGTTTTCAACTTAAATATTATTTTGGTCACCCCCAGTTGATTTATATGGTATCATCATATTCAAACTTTTTTGTCTTAGGTATCACCCTGATCACCCCAAATTGACTCGTGTGGTTTCATTTTGTTCAACTTTTTTCAGCTTATGTATTTTTTTGGCACCTAAGTTGAATCATATGGTTTTATCCCGGTCAACCCTTTTCAACTTGGATATTGCTTTGGTCAGCCTAAGTTGACTCGTGTGGTTCAATCCAGGTTAATCATTTTTTACATAAGTATCGCCCTGATCATCCAAGTTGACTAGTATGGTTTCATCTCGGTCAACTTTTTTTGACATAGGTTCCATCTTGGTCACCTTTATTAACTATCATGGTTCCACCTCGGTCTACCTTTTAGACATAGGTTCTGCCCTTGGTCATACTCTCGTTAACTATCATGGTTCTGCCCTGGTCAACCCTTTAGGATTAGGTTTTGCCATAGTCATCACCCTAAACTAGGTTTCACCCTTGGTAATTTTACATGTTAATTTTAATGTTAGTGTATAATTTATTTTATTTTATCTTTTCAAAAACTTTATAGCTTGGCTGAAATCTTGTCTATTTGGTCTTTACCTTGCTCCATATTCTCAATAATAGCCAAAAAATGGTAGCTGTAGACACTTAATTTCATCTTTTTCCCTTTTTCTGTAGTTTTAAATATCCAAGATTGAGAGCCAAATGATTGCCTTGGTAGAGCTCAACTTCCCCCAGGCAAAATAGGCATTGCCAAGACCAATTTAGTCATACCCAAATGGCTGTATGTGCATATGACAGAAAAAAAAAAGCAATTTTGTGGGTTGTTAAGCATAGATCCCAGACAAAAAGGATGAATATTTAAGAAAAAATTAGCTTTTAAATATTTCCTTCACAAATTTTGAAATTTATTTTTGTAGATGATATCATAATCAAATTTCATATTTTTAGAAATTATTTTAAATTTTTTGTAAAATTTAGGGAGACGACCATGGTATATTTTTATCAATACTGTGTAATATTTATTCTGATACTTACCTTGAAAAATAAAAAACATTTAATAAAAAATAATTATTGGCATTTATACCATGAGGTATCAAATTATCAATTTTAGCATTTAATTTTGAATTTTTCACTCTACTACAAGTGTCTTTCTCACAATTTTTTTTTGTTTTTTTGTAAAACTCACTCTAGATTTCAAGTTTTTATCTTTATTATTTCTACTAGCTAATGTTTTGAGTAATGTGTTATATTCAATTTATATTTATAAATTTAAACATATTTTTGAAATTTTTTCAATTCCAAAATAGGAACCATTCTCTCTCTAAAAATTTTTAGTAAAATTTTCCTAAGTTTATAATTTAAAAAAAATTCTTCAAATACTTTCATTAAATTCCTACTAATTCAGTTTTTAAAGCTCTAATTTATTTTATGAGTTTTTCATTTTTTCTAAATATTAATTTTCTTCTATAATGATTTTCATTGTAAAATTTTATGAGTTTAGAATTTTTAATTGTGTTTTTTTATACATAAAAGTTCTAAAAAATCCCCTTTAGATTGCTATATTTGAAATTTTTATAAGAAAAATTTATTATTTTTATTTTGGGTCAAATTTCTTTAATGCGCTTAAAACTTGAAAATTTTGCTAATAAGCTCATTTGTTTCACAACAAGTCCAACAAGCTTTCCAAGCCTATTTTTAATTTTTCACCATGCTGATTTCCTTCTCTACTAGAGTAAGAAGCCCAATTTTGTTTATTTCCACCAAGCCCATTAACTTTACAACGAAGCCCAATTATAGCCATTTAGATTTTTTTAACAAGGCCTAATAATGTTTTCTCTCTCCAAATTTTTATTAACTCTTTTGGATTCAAAATTTTCATATGAATACTTAATTGAGCCTTTATGTGATTAAATTCATAATTAAATTTGTCAAGTTTTAACTTTTAATTACTTATAATTTAGTCCTTCCACTTTTATTTTTTTAATTTTTTTCATAAAAATTGGCAATTACAATTTTATTTATTCATAGATTTTTGATAATTTATGTATTTTTATTTTAATTTTAGAATTTGATAATGGAATTATATGAGAATTAATTTGATTAGGATTGAATTTATCATTAAAACTAATATTATCTAAATAATAATACGGCCTAATATTAAGTTAGCTGACTCAACATGTTGAGTCACACAATAGAACAAAAATTCATTAATTAAATCTCATTAAAATAAAAAATTCTAGAAAAGTTAAAAATTATCAAAAAATATAATAAATAAAAAAATAAAAAAATTAAAGGCCAATGTAACCGAGGGTTTTTTCACCGTTTACCTAAACCTCCCCTTCATAAATGGGGGAGGATGCTTCAAGTTGGGGGCTTTAGCATGTAAAAAAAATCACTAAAAGCATAAAAATTCCTTACGTTTTGAAGCTTTCTAGGGTAATTTCTCTAGTAAAAATTTTAATTTTTGTTCATTTCATGCTTGATTCTTTTTTTCAATGAGCCTTATGACTACTTGAGCTTATAGATTTTGATCCATATTGAAAGGCCAAGTATGATCTGTTGTTATGTTTGATTTTGATATAATAATATGTTGATTTTCATCAAGATCATTTGTGTTGGTTGATAGAAATATTGTTATTTTCTTATATATATTTTTCTATTATTTTTTTTAATATTTTCATGTTGATTTATGTTGATATATTCATTTTTTTAATGATTTTATGCATGTTTGAGCTTGAAAAAAAATTATGGCATGTGTTTATATTAACATTCATATGAAAAAAATGTTTTTCATGATTTTTTAATGTTGGATTATTTTGTAATATTTGAAACTTGTGGGGACTCAAAAATGATTTTTTCAAAATTTTTAAGGTTTTAGATAGGTGTTTCCAAGCCTTGGCTGAACCTAACAAGATGATTTTGTGATTTTTTGAAGTTATTTAGCGATTATAGAAAACTTAGGGACTAAATTCTAAAGATTAAAATTTTTGTTCAAGGCCATCCATGCTTGGTCGAATGTTTTTTGTGACTTTTAATATGATTTTCATGATTTTTTTTTGATATGTTTGATGCTTAATTTTGAGTTTAAATCATATAGCAACTAAATTGCAAAACTTGCAAAAATCTTTTATAAGACCATATAGCTTGGCCGAATCCCTTATAGACATTTAGGGGTGTCTTTTGTGCATTTCTAACATGTTTGAATGCATTCAATACATTTTTAATCCATTAGGGACCTTTTATAATTTTTGAAAGTTTAGGGATTTATTTGTAAAAAGTGAAAAATTGTTCCAAGGCCAAAAGTGCTTAGCCAAACGATCCTTATGATTTTTGGTGAATTTTCCATGTTGATTTTGATATGTTTAATATTTGATTTCATATTTTATTTTATTTAAGGACCATTTTGCAAAGCTAGAAAAGTTTAGGGACCATTTAGTAAAGCCTAGCATTTTAGGGTCAAAATGGTATTTCCTATATCAAATTACCCATCTAAGGTATTTGATCATTTTAGGAATATTTATAGCAATTTTAACCATTTTGGGGTAAACATGTAATTTTTAAAAATTTAAGGACCTAATGTTAATTTTTACATCTTAGGTCATATTTGATGTCAAAATCATTTCATATCATTATTGAATCCTTTAGGGTTATTAAAATATTTCTATGTCAAAGGTATGCCTTAGGGTTATTTTAGTAATTTATCTTAGAACCAAGTCTTTTATGATCATTAGGATACTTCTATGTCGGAGGTGTATAATAGGGATAGGTTTGCCAGTTATGAAGGTATTAAGTCTATTAAGGTTACTAGGATATTTTAACATCAAAGGTAGATCTTAAGGATATTTTAGTCATATATATTAGATCAAAGTCTTATATGATCACTAAGATACTTCTATGTTGAAGGTGCACAGTAGGGATAGGTTCGTTTTTTATGATATCATCGAGCCCTTTAGGTAATGATATATTTTCATGTCGAAGGTATACTTTACGAATATTTTAGTAATAAACCTTAGCCAAGTCTGTTAAAGTCGCCGAGATAATTCTAGGTCAAGGTGTACTTTAAGGGTACTTAGGATAAGTTTTATTATTAAATCAAAATTTTTAAAATTAAGGCAATATCTTTGAATTAAAGGAAGGAATACGAAAAATTTTTCCCAATATATGGAAGAGGTTTCGTGTATTATTTTAATAACTAGATAGCCTTTTAAAATGAAAAAAATCAAGTTTTTTTATGAATTTCAAAAAAATGAAACCTCTCGCATTCCTCAAGCCCTTTAGTGTGGTGCAAAGGATATTTTGATTTTTAAAACCTTTCATATTCTTCCTACTGTTTGGTAGGGTGTGAAAGATAACAATAAAACCTTTTATGTTTCTTCGGTCCTCTGGTGGGGTGCTGAAGATATTTTGATTTTCAACAATATTAAAAACTTGATTTTATTATCCAAAATAATAAATTTGTTTCATAAAATTCTATTTTTATATTTGGGAATTATAATTAAATATCGGATATTGAAACTAAATCAAAATTGAATATAAATTAACATGTAATTAATAAAGTACCAATTACTAGTGTCATGAGAAGGATCATTCCTTAGTCATGATTGTAATCGACTCTCGGACCCTTTCTTATGATCTTTGGTATTTTCATAAACCTTGGAGTTTATTTTTAAGGGTTTCATAACCCTCAAAATATGAACCTCGATAGGTAACCAATTTCACCTAGCAAAAATAGATTGGTGGTGACTTCAAAGTATATAATGGTTGTTTCACAACAATTATTTAGAGTAAAGTCAACCAAGAGATTCTCTTGATGATTCAGTCCCTAGACATACATAAGGAAAAAATAATAATGATATAGCCCCTAGAAATAAAAAAAGTAAGGATATATAAATATTTAAGAATAAAGGGCACACTTGCCTTTTGTCGGGCTAGTCAAGATTTGTATCCAAGCCATATTGTGATACCCCTAAAGGTAGGGTAGGCAAAAATGGTGGAGAAACCAGTGATGGGATTGTCATCGATTAAATAGGCGAGAATGTCACATTGAGCACTCTAAAGAAGCAGGTAGTATGCATTAATCCCACATCGGACAAGAAAGGAAAGATCTTTGTGCATATAAAGGGATGCGCTACACATCCCATCAAACATGTCTTTTAGGATAGGTCTTTAATTTTCATGGTTTTCACTTTTTTTTTTTCTTTTAAGTTTATGAGAATATATAATTTGGACAACATAGCCAGAAAATATAGCTCTAGTGTCATATGTAATATTTAATTAAGGAACTACCTTTAGTCATTATTGGTCAAGAATATGAACTTACTCCAAGCACAAGGAAACAAACATCTCATATAAGTTTTCTAGTCTATTTTTTTATTTTCGAATAATTACCTTCTGAGGTTGGTTAGGCAATTTATAGAGACTACACTAGGGACCTATACTAAAAGACTAATTAGAGTTTCATTCTACTATCAAGGAGTCTATATTATAATTAGTAATAGTAGTAGAGTTTAATTACTTTTAACTCTTTTCACTAGAGTTTTATCTTGAATAGGATTTATTTAAATAATATCACTTTAATTATAATTAGATAATTACCTTACTTTACTTATTTATCATGTGGGCCACATAAAATCCAACAACCTAATGTTAAAACAAAATCCAATGCAAACAAGGACCATGCAAATATTAGGTGGAGTACAGTAAAGGTCTGGAAGCAAAGCTAGTGTTTGATCTTTAAAAATAAGAACATCGTAAGATTTTGCCATTAATCTTTAAAAATAAAAAGGCTAAAAGATTTTGCTATTAATTGAAAATTGCTTTGCCAGGTAATGTTATGATTTTGCGTAATTAATATACATTTTTGCTATTAATATTAAATTTATGCTTTCAGATTTTGAATTAGTTTTAGAATTCTTGCTTATTTATTTATATTAGTTTAGGCTGCTTAATTTGTTCAAATGAAAGTTGCATAATTCAAATGTATTTGAAACATATTCTATAATGTTTCTAGGTTGATAATTATTTTACGTATCTAGGTCTTTTAAAAATGAATGTAAAGTATTATGTTATTTTCGTTGGGTGTAAATCAAGTATTTATAATACGTGAGATGAAGCTAAAATATAAATCTTGAGTTATTGAGGTGTCCGCTATAAAATTTATGGATGGGAATTTTTTCTTTTATAAAGCTTTAGA
>JBBYHO010052066.1:38113-49720 GCA_038382025.1 Adansonia gregorii
AAAATGAATTTTATTCAAACCATTAATTAAAATTAAAATAATAAAAATGCAAATTCAAAACTCAAAATAATTGTTATCGAAAAAATTTCATGACTATGGTACTTGTGATATTGTGAAAATTCAAATTTAATTGTTAAAAATGGACAATGACACCTTATGGTATAAAATGCTTATATGAATTTTTTTCTTGAATACTTCTGATTTTTTAATGTGCATATCACATAAATACCACACAGGTATCGATAAAAATATACGACGGTTAACTTCCCAAATTTCACAAAAAATTCTCAAAAAATTCCTAAAAATAAAAATTTTGATTGTGATATTATTCAAAAAATGGAATTCCAAAATTTGATAAGAAAATGGTCAAAAACAATTTTTTTCTTAAATATTTGTCCTTTTTATTCGAGATCGATCTTCTCATGACACTTTTTCTACCACGTGCCAATACAGCCATCTATGTGTATTAGAATAAGTTATAAAAATGTGTAAACTATCCAGCAAAGCTAGACCTCTATTAGAGCACTAGTTATATTCTCAGTTTTGGATAACTAGAACTACTACAAAAAGATCTCGAATAAAATTAGATGTCTACACCTATCAACAAGAACATTGTTGAAGTTAAATGGATTTACAAAACCAAGTTTAGTGCAAATGGTTCTATTAACAAGCTCAAAGTCAAACTAATTGCTAAAGGTTATCCTTAAAAGTATGGTATTGATTATTCAAAAACTTCTGATCTAACTGCAAGACTAAATACCTTAAGATTATTGTTAGCTTTGGCAGTGCAGAAAAGTTTTAAAATATTTCAACTTGATGTCAAAGTTGCATTTGAATGGTTACCTTAGGAAGGAGATCCACAATGAGAAATCTGAAGGTTTTATTACTAGATGGAATGAAGAAAAGGTTTTTTTATTAAAGAAACTGTTGCATCAATTGAAACAAGCATTGAGGGCTTGGTATTTTAGAGATGCTAATTTGTTGAATTTAGGAATTAAGAAAAGTCATAGTTATAGATATCTAATTTCGTCCGGGTCCTTTCAATAATAATCATGAATTATCCGAGATTAGAATTTAGCGACTGTTTTCATTGGGAACAATCTTTTTTTAGATGAACCAGACAATTTCAAGACCTTTTTAGTCATGTTTGAATGGTCATAAGTATATGTGATAGAAAAAAAATCATATTTTAACCTTACTTTTGGATATATAAGACGAATATCTAAGAGAAAAGTTATTTTTCAATAGTTTCTTCTCAAGTGTTGAAAATCTATTTTTATGAATGATATCACAGCCAAATTTTTTAATTTTAGGAATTTTTTGAGAATTTTTTTGTAAAATTTGAGAAATCAACTGTTGTATATTTTTATCGATACCTATATGATATTTATGCCGATTCTCACTCTGAAAAATAAAAAATATTCAAGAAAAATAAGTATTGGTATTTTCTTTTACCACAAGGTGTCAAATTGTCAATTTTATTAATTAATTTTGAATTTTTACAATATCGCGAGTATTATACTTATGAAATTGTTCTAGTTAAATTTATTTTTGGATTTTAAAATTTTATTTTTGATAATTAATATTTTAGATAATATGTTGTATTGAATCCATTTTATATAATTTTTAATGTACTCTTTAAAATTTTCTCGATTTTAAAATACGAGTTTTTCTTTATCTGTAAAATTTTTGATAGAATTTTCCCACGTTTTTAACATTAGAAATTTTCAAATATTTTCATTTAACCACCATCAAATCAGTTTCTTAAAATTCATTTTATTTTATAAATTGTATCTTTTAATTATTTTTTCAGTTTTCAAGATATGAAGTTTTTTGCTTTGTAAACTTTTTTGGGAGCACTTTTTTGAGTTTAAGATTCTTAAAATTCATTAAATATTTTCATTAAATTTATTTTAAATCAATTTTTAAAAATTCAATTTATTCTATGAGTTTTGCATTTTCTTTGAATTTTTTCGTTTTCGAGATATGGAGGTTTTTTCTCCATAAAATTTTTCAGGAGAAATTTTTTGAGTTTAAGATTTTTAAAATTCACTAAATATTTTTAATTAAATATATATTAAATTAATTTTTAAAAATTTAATTTATTTTATGAGTTTTACATTTTTTTCAAAATAACAAATTTCTTCCATAAAGGTTTTCTCATAAAATTTTATGAGTTTTGGGTTTTAATTTTTTTTTCTTCTTGCACATAGGACTTCTTAAAAATTTTTCTTATATAATTCAACACTTAAAATCTTTATAAAAAATTTTATTGATTTTATTAATTTTATTTTGGACAAAATTTTCTTAATGGGCCTAAAAACTTTAACTTTTGCCAATAAGCCCAATAATTTCTCAACTTAAATCTTTGAAGTTTTATTCGTTTTATGCATTTTTCTTCTCTTTAGTGAGCTAAAAATATGCTTAAGTTCATTGATTTTTGATCCGTTTTGAAAGATTAAGCATTTGGCCATGAACTAATTTCCTTGATTTGATTCTTTTTGTTAGTAAATTATCTTGTTTATGAATCATGATTATGTGGATATGGTATTGGTTTGGGTCTGTATTTGTCATACATATGTTCATATGTATTTTATTTCTTTTAGTGTTTTTCTGCTATTATGGTGAAATGTTAAATAAAACATGAATATGGATTATTGAGGCTAAAAAATTAATTGATAGATTATTTAGGTGTTGGCCGAAATTCATGCTTGTATCTGTGTTTTTTTGGGGGGTCATTTTGTAAATATAGAAATTTTAAGGGCTAATTAAAAAAATATATAAAAATAAAAGAATAAAAAATATTTTAGACCTATATGCTTGGCCAAAGCACACTTGCACCCATAGGAGTGTATTTTATACATTTATTAAGTTAACATACGTTTTTTTAGTTTTTGAAGTTTTTTGTAATTTTAAAAAGTTTAGGGATTTTTTTATAAATATTGAAAAATTTATTATAGGGGCCAAGGTGATTGAACCTTGCTTGTAATTTTCTATGTGTTTTTTTTATGATTATTTTGATTTATTTGATGCTTAATTTTATATTTTAATCATGTAGAGGTCAATTTGTAATTTTAAGAAAGTTTAAAGACCATTAGGGAAATCTAGCATTTTTAGGCCAAAATGGTTATCTCTAACAGTATTTTAAATATTTTTAGCATTCCATTGATCTTCCGGTGGGGTGTTAATATATATATATATATATATATTAAAATCTTTCATATTCTTTTGATTCTTTATTAGGGTACAAATGTAATTTTTAAAAATTTAGAGACTTAATGACATTTTTGCATGTTAGGTTGGGGCAACAATATATATATTTAGCATTTTTAACCAATTAAGGACCAATATTTAATTTTGAAAAATTTAAGGATCCATTAGTAATTTTTGTACCTAAGGCCATTTTTGTAATCTAAAATTTTCATTTAGAGTAAAAATCATCATTACTTGTATTTTCATTTCCTTTAGGGATGCTGAGATACTTTCACGTCAAAGGTATACCCAATAAGTATTTTTTTAATTTTTCATATCGAGATGCTTTTATGCCAAAGGTAAATATTTAGGATTCGCTTAGCTTTGCAAGGTCATTTTATGATATCGAGATACTTTCATACCAAAGGCATACCCTAGAGTCATTTTCATAATTTTTCTTGCCATGATGCTTTTTATGCTAAAGGTGAATGTTTAAGATTCGTTTAGCCTTTTAAGATCATTTTAGTGTCCATTAGAGATACCGAGATACTTTCACATCGAAGATATAACCCAAAAGTATTTTCGTAATTTTTCACAATGTGATACTTTTATGCCAAAAGTGAATGTTTAGAATTCACTTAGCCTTTAAGGTCATTTTAGTATCCATTAGGGATATCATGATACTTTCATATATTTTCACAAGATGCTTTTTATGACAAAGACGAATGTTTAGAAATTGGTTTAGCCTTTTAAGGTCATCTTAATGTCCATTAGGAATACTAAGATACTTTCATATCGAAGGTATACACTATAGGCAATTTCTTAATTTTTCTCACCATGGCCAAAGGTAAATTTTTAAGATTGGTTCAGCCTTCCTAGATCATTTTAAAGTCTATTAGGTTTGCTGAGATACTTTCACATCGAAAATATACCCTAAAGGCATTTTAATAATTTTGTTAAAACCAAATCTTTTGTGGTTACTGAGATACTTTCATGTCAAAAGTATACATTAAAAATAAGTTTGTCATTGTAGATTATTATCAAGTCCTAGGATATTCTATAAATATTTTCAATAAATATAAAATTTTCTTTTTAGAAAAATCAAGGTAATGTTTTCACGTTAGAATATTACGTAAAATTTTTCCCAAAATATGAGAGGTTCTACAAATTATTTTAATAAAATATCTTTTTCAAAATGAAAATCTAGATTTTCATTAATTTCAAAAAAAAAAATAATAAAACCTTTCCCATTGCTCTAGCTTTTCACCCGAGTAAGAAAGATATTTTGAAATTTAAAACTCTGTGTTTCTTTGGTTTTCCGTTGGGATACAAAAGAAAATGATAAAAAGCTTTCTTATTCCACTAATCCTCTAATAGAATACGTAAAAGATTTTGACTACCAAAATTTTAAAAACCCAATCTTCTTAATATGAAATAATAAATTTGTTTCATAAATTATTATTGTGAGAATTTATAATTAAATGCCATACATTGAAACCGATAAAAATTTAAATTCAAGTTGACACCTAATTAATAAGATATCGATTTTTAAACATCACGAGATGATCGATCCTTACTTGTGATTGTAACCAACTCCAAAACCCTTTAATATGATCTCTAATATGATTGCAAGCCTTAAAGTCAAGTCTTCTAAGATTTTGTAACTCTCAAAATATAAACTCTGATAAGTGATCAATCTTACCTAGCCCAAATAGATTGATGATGACTCTAAATAAATAATCATTTTGTAATGACTATTTAATGTTAAATTAAGTGAGCGATTCATCTCAACACCCAAAGCCCAAAATAAAAAAAATCAATAATATGACCTATAAAAATAAAAAAATATATAAAATAGTAATTAATTTAACAAATATAAAAGCAAAAGCCATTTAAGTAGGGCTTTATCAAGATTCCCATCCAGGCACATTACCACACAAGTGAGGCACAACCAACACTTATTGATTGTCTTTTTGTCTATTGATGACCTAATTATGACAAGGAACAATTTTAAGTTGATGCAGGAATCCAAAAAATCAAATGATGAAAGTCTTTGAAAAGATATAATTGCAAGAGATGTCCCACTTCCTTGGAATAGAGATTTTCCAATCTTAACAAGAAATTTTCATTTTTCTGCAAAATTATGCCAAACAAGTTTTGAATAAATTCAACATGAAATATTGCAAATATGTTTGCAATCTATTGGCTTAAAATGAAAATTTCAACAAATATAATAACTCTTACCAAAGTTGATGAGACAAATTACAAGAGGCTAATTGAGTAGTTACTGTATTTAATAGCAACCATATCTGACATAATATTTGTTGTTAGCTTACTTTTAAGATTTATGGATTGTCCAAGTAAAACTCATCTCATATAAAAAAAAAGTGTTAAAATACATTAAAATCGACAATTGATTTTGATATTTTATTTTAAAAGCCAGCGAAATTTTTGAGATATACAGACAATAATTGGGTAAGATCTTGTGCGGATATGAAAAACACTTCGAGCTATTTGTTTACATTTGATTCAAGTACATTTACATGAAACTCAAAGGACCAGAAGACAATGGCTCAATCAACTGCAAAAATCAAGTATTACATCAACAGCCACCGGCAATCAAGCAATTTAGCTCAAAAAATTGTTAAAAATTTAGATTTGAAACAACTGAAATTAAATGCCACAATAAATCCACTAAACCAAGCACATAATATTAAATATCATTTTATTTAAGAAGCTAAACTAGAAAATGAAATATTGTTGGTCCCTTGTCTCTCGAAAGATCAACTTGCAAATATTCTAAGTAATACCTTACCCAAAGCAATGTTTGTATTATTAAGAATAAGTCTTGATGTTTTCAACCAAATTACCAACGAAGAATGCAATACATTAATTAGATTTGCTATTAACTTGTATTTCACTTAAAATATTTTTATAATCTTCCTAGTTTGATTTAACTTTAACCTCCATTATTTAATTAGTTTTCATGAAATAATAAGTCATAGGCCATATTTTTATAAGCAATATCTTCACAATTTAACTTGTCTTAGGCTTTATCTTTGTAATATAACTACTTACAAAACTTGTAACATGATTAGTTATAAGCTTTAATATCCTTTTGGTTATTTGTGTTTGTTTATAATGTAAAACTACTAAAAGCTAAAGCTCACTACACAATGAAGAAACAATAGAAGAAAACAAGCTTATATGGAATTATCCCATAGCGTCATGAGTTTAAATTACATCATAAACAAACAACCGCAAACAAACAAAAAGATATTAAAACTTATGACTAATCATATCATAAAGATAAAATCTGACCAATCATATCTCACATATAAAACCTAAGATGAATTAAATTTTAAAAATACTACCAATAACTTGTTAATTAAGGCTAATTAAATAATGAAAGTTAAAGTCTAATCAAATCATGAAGATTATAAAAACATTTCAAAAGTCAATAGTAAATCTAATTAATGTACTGAATCTAAAACGCCACTGCACTCAACGCATGTATTCGTATTGTGTATTAAATATTTTATTCATGTCATACTCCTATAATCGTATCTAAAATCCCTAGATCTACTCTTCATTCTTGAATACAATTTATCCTATAAGCTTATAGGAAAACAGTTTTAAGGTAAAATACTGGCAATATCTAAATGGTACTAACGAGCATGGATTATTTTGGCTAGCCATAGGCAACTAAATATAAATTATGAGATTCCACCTAGTGTTCTCAACCATCCATTGCTTCAAAATTAACAAAAAGTGTCAAATGCATTTTAAACTTTGACCAATCAAAACCTTCCTACACAACTCCAAATTCTCATAATTCATGCAGCCATCAAACAAAACAAAATAAAATAAAATAGAAATTTATCTCAAACTTCAAGGGCCTTAAGCACGAGCAGGAATGGCAACACCTGGACGTGAAGCTTGACCAGGCTGTCCAGGCTTAGGCACATCATCCTGAAAGAATTAACATCAAGTACACGATTAATGAAGCTTCTGAAATGCAAGCAAAAATTCAAGAAACATGAGAAAAAAAAAAAAGAAAAAACACATAAACGAAGAACATGCAATAAGTGTCACAGATGGAAACCTCATAGAATCCTAAGCCAATAGAACAATAACTGGTTCTGTTCTGTTCGTGAATTCATTGCTCCAACATAAAAAAAATGCACATATATTCCCACAATCACATACTGAGACAATCAACAATACACTGCATTTTGCAAGTAAGTTTGTCTTAACAAATGTACTACTAAGTACGCAAATAATTTAATTTCAGGAGTCTTCTAAAATTCGTTACACCTACAGTCACCTGCCATGTATCATCTATGGGAAGCCATTTTCCATCTTTTAATGATCAGCATGCCACCATAGAAGGCAACTGACAAAGTGATTAGATGGATAATGGATATGCGGGACCAGTTCATCCCTAAAGCAATTCAAAATTTCAGCTAAAGGGGCAGACATGTCCCTAAAATGATGCAAACCACCACTGAATGATGCCCATGTATCACAATCTCAAAACTAGGAGTCTCTAAGTTTCAGGTGCAGCTAAATTCTACTAATCTGGATGACTTCCGCATATCACTTACATTAGTTCGACGGCATTTCCCATCCCATAATGATCAATAAGCCACACAAAAAAGGCCACTAACAAAGCCATTTAGATGCAAAATGGGTAAACCTAAAATTGTAGGCACGATACATGAATGACACTCTTTAACCATGTATAGATTTTATATAATCATGTTTTGATGCGTTTAAGACACAAAATTTCATGCCATAAACATTTTAAATATGGATTACAGAAGACACAGTTGAGACATGATCAACTAATCGTGTCATAAATGTGTTAATGTGTCTAGAAATATCCATTAACAAGTTCAAAACATGACAATTTAATATGTATTAAAAGTGTAGAGACTTCTAAATTAATACATTTATATATAAAACACTTTTATTTTTAATATAACAAATATACACTAAAACATTATTTTAAACTTATAATTATCATACCTTTGTAATATATTATTAAATAAAAACTATTTTAAGCATTTTAGTTTAATATAATTCATACTCATTTTAGTTACTAGTTATAGCATATGTTAAGGGAAAAGAAATTAATTTCCCCTCATAAAATATGCAATACCTTTATAAAAAAATTGCTAATTTAATGACTATAAATGCCATATAAGATATTAATCATTTAATATATCATGGCCTCAATTAAATTGTGGTTAAAAAATAATTACTTCGAAAAAGAATTTGTTAAGAGTGTAAACCGTGAATAAAATAATTAAGTTTTGACTTAGGCTTAGAAGAAAAGATAATGATTAACAGTAATATAGGTATAATATTTTCAATCTCATATCAATTAAGTTTTGATATTCTTAATTTTTTTTATTTAATCATGTTAGTAGTGTCATGTCACACGTAACATGTATAATAAATGTGTCATGTTCATGTTTCAGTCACATTTAATTATTTATGTTGTGTTCGCATTCCAGTCACATTTAATTATTCTTGTTGTGCCTAAAATGAGACATGACACACTAACACAAATTGCCCAGTCTAATAATGGGTACGAAGGACTTGTTCCTCCCTAAAGCAATTAAAAATTTTGTAGAAGCGGTAAGGATAGGCCCCTAAATGATTCCGTCCTGCATGACACAATTGAGAGGACCATTTTAATGATGGTCAAGAATCACAATCAGCAAAATACTACCAAAATTCTACCACTCTGATGGATGACTTCCATGTATCATTACTAGACATTGAAGGCATTTTCTATCCCATAATGATCAATACAACACCAAAAAAGGTAACTAATAAAGTGATTCAAATGGCTTTTAGGTATTCGGGACTAGTTCATGCCTAAGGGGCAGAAGTGCAGTCCTTGGAGAATTGCCAAAATACCCTTCTATCATCCTATACAGCATAGTAAGCAAAGAACTACTCTAATGACGGTAATAGGCCACAAAATTGACATCAGCCTTCAATAGCACAAGTTCCATTAACAACCCTACACCAGAGGATAAAAAAAACTAACCTTGAAATGAGACATATCAAAACTTTTATCATAATAAAACCAAGATATAAAAAAAAAAAGATAATCAATCCAAGCAAAGCAAGAAGAATCACAGTTCATTCACATCACAACATAGATCACTGTGATACTTCTTAGCAACACATGAGAAGCGTCCAATCAGAGGCTCTAAAAATGTACCCTGCGTCTGATGAAGCGCTGAGGTGGGTCACGATTCCTCCTGTCAGTGCGGGATCGGACCCTCACAACATGGGAGTGGATTGCACACGAAACACAGTATTGCATCTTCACATAAAGCTTAGGCAGAGTGTACGCTACACATAATTAACCAAACAGTAAATACAAATATAAGCTCTAGAACGAAAAGGTTCGTATATAATTGAGAAATTAAATAAAAATTACAGTCATAGACGCAGGCTTCCTGGATATCCCTAACAGCAGCTTGCTCCACAATGTTCCTCACAAGAAACCTCTTAATGGACTTATCCTTTTATATTCCAAACAAACAAAAACCAAATGAAAAAAAAAACATTCAGCATTAATTAGTAAGAAAAATCTGAAGACCCAGAAAAAAAAAACAGATGTAAAAGACCTTGGGACAGCATTTGCCACAGTTAGAGCAGCGGATGAACTTGACATGGCCACGACCATGCTTGTTGCGGCCACCGTTCCTACGCTTGAAAGTCTACAAAACAATAAAGCTACAATATTTGTGAAAAAAAGCACTAAACACTAAGTTATGATAGAGATCCAGATGCAAAAGTGGAGATCAAAAGGAAGATCTAACCATGATTTGGGGGAAGAAGTGTAGATTTTGGGGGCTCTCCGCTTCCGCTGGCGAACTAGGGTTTCGGCTCTGAGAGGCACACTAGGTTTTTGGGCAAAAAAAAAAGGTGCTTTTATAGTTGGGAGTGTAATAAAACCCTAAACGTTCGTTCACAGGCTTCCCCTGTTTTCACATTTACCCCGAAAGTTTCAATTATTTACGTTTTTAATTTTTAGTTGCCCAACCGAATCACAATTAATTTTTTGGGTTTCTTCTAGGTTTTTTTTGGGTTAAAATGATACCTTCTATTTTTTATTTTGGAGTTTAAGCTTTTTCAAAGTTAATTTTTAAAAATAATTTTTTTCATTTATGGCGAAAAATCGTAAATAAATGTCGATTTATTAGTACACATAAAAAATCGATAAATCTTGCTAATTGTGAAAAATTGACTATCGATTAACCGATTTCTCAATGATATGTGAGAAATCAACTAATCAATAATTGATTTTTCACTTGCTTATAAAAAATTTATTATAAAGAATTGGACATATTAAAAGTCAATTAATAATAGCTGATTTCTCAATTGTTCTTTTTTTTTAAATGATGATAAGCTTATAAGAGTGCGAGCTTAGATGACATCAGCAAGTAATCAAGTGGGTTTTCATGCTTTAGTAAGCATTTGGCAATTGTATTAGCATCAATCATACATATATATATATATATATACACTTATCTTTTCTTCAGTCTCTTGCATCATGAAAATGTCATTGAAGTTCTCTTGAGAATGCCAATGCATGTTTCTTTTTAAAGGAACTTGGTTAGCTATGATGAACATGCTGGCGACCTGCGATCCAACCAATATTCACTACATAATAAGCTGTAAATTTTTCAACTTGCATAATGGGTCTGAGTTTAAGGATATTTTTGATATCTTTTGTGACCACATTTTCAATGCTGACTTTGAGTTGTCAGAAAAAAAAAACAAAGGAAAGTTGCTCAATGCATCAAGCGTTCCACCAATTTTTGGTAAGGACTATCTTTGCCAGTGTGGAACAAGGGCCAATTCCAGTCCTTAAGCACTTAGTTAGACAAAAGCTTGGTGTTGATGAACCTAGAAAATGTATTACATAGGTTCATAGTTGATGCTACTTGCACCTTAATTATAGGCTATGACCTACAATTGCTCTTCATTTAATTATAGGTATATAAGTCATGTTATACTGTTGAATAACAAGCATTCAATTATCTATTTATAGAGAATTTGTGCGCTTGGGAGTCCCTGATGATTAAATAAACCAAGATTTTACCATGACTGCAATTTTAGAGAGACGCAAAAGCGACAGCCTATGGGGTCGCTTCTGTAACTGGATAACCAGCACTGAAAACCGTCTTTACATCGAATGGTTTGGTGTTTTGGTGATCCTTACCTTATTGACCATAACTTTTGTATTTATTATCGCCTTCATTGCTACTCCTCCAGTAGATATTTATGGTATTCGTGAACATGTTTTTGGATCTCTACTTTATGGAAACAATATTATTTCTGGTGCCATTATTCCTACTTCTACAGCTATAGGTTTGCACTTTT
>JBBYHO010052280.1:0-49702 GCA_038382025.1 Adansonia gregorii
AAATGTTGGAGAAAATGAAAGATATGACTCTAAGCACAATCTCTTGGTTTCTCTTGTTGTTGAAGGTGTTGGAGTGGCTTATTTATAGCCTTGATTGTGATTCTAGTCATTGGGAACATTTGGTGAAGGAATATAGCCGTTGGAGCCTTTAAAATGTTGTTTCCCGTTATTCCCCGTGCCTCTGTATAGATACAATTAAGTGGGTATCGATACATTGTGCTTAACGGTCCAAAATATAATCGTTAAACAGTGCTGTATCGATACAGAGTGCTCTGTCTCGATACATGAACAGTGTTAAATAGTGATGAATAGTGATTTTTGCATTTTAATCTACTGCCAAGTATTGTATCGATACATATACGTAGTGTATCGATACTTTTACATGGAAATCAATTTTAAAAGGTTTTTCATGACTTTAAAACATGTAAAACTTGTCTAAAAAATGTTTTATATAAATTTATGTATTAAAAACATATTTTTGAATGCTTGAAGAAGTTAAAATATATTCTAGTATTTTTCAAAGTGTTTGTGAAATATTTCATAAAGAAAAATATTAATCTTGAAAATATTTAAACACAAGCTAATTAAGCTTAAGTTTTAGTTATATCAAAACTGAGATTAATTCAAGGCTAATATAGCTAACAAAATTGAAGAAGGAAAAGCTTTTCTTGCAAATCCAAAGCATCAATATCATGTATCCCAATGACGATAATATGATTGTAGTGCCCATAACAAAAAGAATAGAGATTATTATGAGTATCCAAGTTTGTCTTATTTCATAGATGAACTTTGATTGTCAAGAAAATGGTGAAAAGAAAAGGTTTTCTTGCAAATCCAAAGCATCAATATGTTGCATCGTAATGTTGAAAACATGATTGTTATGCCAATAACAAAAAGAATACAGATTATTATGAGTATCAAGGTTTGTCTCATTTCACAATGAACTTTAATAAGAAGAAAAATGATAGAAAGAAAAGCTTTTGTTGCTGAATTAAAGCATCAACTTCGTGCATCCTAATGAGGTGAACATAATTATGTGCCCAATAATAAAAGGAATAGAGATTATTACGAGTATCGAAGTTTGCCTTATTTCACGGATAAACTTTGGTTATAAGGAAAATGGTGGAAATGAAAGCTTTTCTTGCAAATCCAAAGCATCAATATCATGTATCCCAATGTGGATAACATGATTGCAGTGCCTATAACAAAAAGAATGGAGATTATTATGAGTATCCAAGTTTGTCTCATTTCACAGATGAAATTTGATTATAAGGAAAATGATGGAAAGAAAAGCTTTTCCTGCAAATTGAAAGCATCAATATTGTGTATCCCAACGTGGAGAACATAATTATAGTGCATATACCAAAAAAAGTGGAGATTACTATATGTGTCCAAATTTATCTCATTTCACAGTCAAACTTTGATTATAAGGAAAATGGGAGAAATAAAAACTTTTCTTGCAAATCCAAAGCATAAATATCATGTATCTAAATGTGGAGAACATAATTATAGTGCCAATAACAAAAAGAATGGAAATTATTATGAGTATCCAAAGTTCTCTTATTTTATGGCTGAGCTTTACTTATAGGGAAAATGGTGGAAAGAAAAACTTTTCTTGCAAATCTAAAGCATCAATACCATGTATCCAAATCTGGAGAACATGATTGTAGTGCCAATAACAAAAGGAATGGAGATTATTATGCATATCCAATTTCTCTTATTTCACAGAAGAACTTTGGTTATAAGGAAAATGGTGGAAAGAAAAGCTTTTCATGCAAATCCAAAGCATCAATATTGTGTATCCTAAAGAGGAGAACATAATTATATGCCAATAACAAAAAGAATAAAGATTATTATGAGTATCCAAGTTTGTCTTATTTCATGGGTGAACTTTAGTTATAAGGAAAATGGGGGAAAGAAAAGCTTTTTTTTGCAAATCCAAAGCATAAATATCGTGTATCTAATGAGGAGAACATTATTTTAGTGCCCATAACAAAAATAATGGAGATTATTACAAGTATCCAAGTTTGCCTTATTTCGCGGATGAGCATTAATTATAAGAAAAATGGTGGAAAGAAAAGATTTTCTTGCAAATCTAATGCATTAGTTCTGTGTATACTAATGAGGAGAACATCATTGTAGTGCCAATAATAAAAAGAATGGAGATTATTATGAGTATCCAAGTTTGTCTTTTTTCATAGATAAACTTAATTGTAACGAAAATGGTGGAAGAAAAAGCTTTTTTGGCAAATCTAAAGCATCAATACCGTGTATCCTAAAGAGGAGAACATGATTATAGTGCCAATAACAAAAAGAATAAAGATTATTATGAGTATTGTCTTATTTCACGGGTGAACTTTGGTTATAAGGAAAATGGGGGAAAGAAAAGCTTTTCTTGCAAATCCAAAGCATAAATACGTGTATCCAATGAGGAAAACATGATTCTAGTGCCCATAACAAAAATAATAGAGATTATTACAAGTATCCAAGTTTGCCTTATTTCACGAATGAACATTAATTATAATAAATATAGTGGAAAAAAGTTTTTCTTGCAAATCCAATGCATCAGTTCCATGTATACCAATGAGGAGAACTTCATTGTAGTGCCAATAATAAGAAGAATGGAGACTATCATGAATATCCAAGTTTATCTTTTTTCACAGATAAACTTTGATTGTAACAAAAATGGTGGAAGGAAAAGCTTTTTTTTGCAAATCTAAAGCATCAATATTGTGTATACCAATGAGGAGAACATGATTGTAGTGCCCATAACAAAAAGAATGGAGATTATTACGAGTATCCAGGTTTGTCTCATTTCATGGATAAACTTTGATTATATGGAAAATGGTAGAAAAAAAAGTTTTTCTTGCAAATTGAAAGCATCAATATCATGTATCCCAATGTGGAGAACATGACTATAGTGCACATAACAAAAAGAATGAAGATTACTATATGTATCCAAATTTATCTCATTTCATAGATGAACTTTGATTACAAGGAAAATGGCGAAAAAAAACTTTTCTTGCAAATCTAAAGCATTAATATTGTGTATCCGAATATGGAGAACATGATTGTAGTGCCAATAATAAAGAGAATGGAGATTATTATGAGTATCCAAACTTTTCTCATTTCATGGATAAGCTTTGATTATAGGGAAAATGGTGGAAAGAAAAGCTTCTGTTGCAAATCCAAAGCATCGATCCTGTGTATACCAATATGGGGAACATAATTGTAGTGTCAATAACAAAAAGAATGGAGATTATTATGCTATCCAATTTTGTCTCATTTCACAGATGAACTTTGGTTATAAGGAAAACGGTGGAAAGAAAAGCTTTTCATGCAAATCCAAATCATCAATATCGTGAATCCCAAAGAGGAGAACATGATTGTAGTGCCAATAACAAAAAGAACAGAGATTATTATGAGTATCTAAGTTCGTCTTATTTCATGGGTAAACTTTGGTTATAAGGAAAATAGGGGAAAGAAAAGCTTTTCTTACAAATCCAAAGCATAAATATCGTGTATCCAATGAGGAGAACATGATGCCCAAAACAAAAATAATGGAGATTATTACAAGTACCCAAGTTTGCCTTATTTAACAGATGAGCATTAATTATAAAGAAAATGGAAGAAAAGCTTTTCTTGCAAATCCAATGCATCAGTTTTGTGTATACCAATGAGGAGAACATCATTGCAGTGCCAATAATAAAAAGAATAGAGATTATTATGTGTATCCAAGTTTGTCTATTTTCACAGATAAACTTTGATTGTAATGAAAATGGTGGAAGGAAAAGCTTTTCTTGCAAATCTAAATCATCAATATCATGTATGCCAATGAGGATAACATGATTGTGGTGCCCATAACAAAAAGAATAGAGATTATTACGAGTATCCAAGTCTATCTTATTTCATGGATGAACTTTGATTATAAGGTAAATGGTGGAAAAAAAGCATTTCTTACAAATTCGAAGCATCGATATCTTGCATCTCAATGTGGTGAACATGATTGTTATGCCAATAGCAAAAAGGATGGAGATTATTATAGGTATCGAAGTTTGTCTTATTTCACGATGAACTTCAATAATATGGAAAATGAAAGAAAGAAAAGCTTTTGTTGCCAAATTAAAGCATCAATTTTGTGCATCCTAATGAGGTGAACATGATTATAGTGTCCAATAATAAAAAGAATGGAGATTATTATGAGTTTTGAAGTTTGCTTCATTTCACGAATGAACTTTAGCTATGAGGAAAATGATGGAAAGGAAAGCTTTTCTTGCAAATCCAAAGCATCAATATCATGTATCCTAATGTGGAGAACATGATTGCAGTGACTATAACAAAAAAATGGAGATTATTACGAGTATCCAAGTTTGTCTCCTTTCACAGATGAACTTTGATTATAAGGAAAATGGTGGAAAGAAAAGCTTTTCTTGCAAATTGAAAGCATCAAGATCGTGTCTCCCAATGTGCAGAACATGATTATAGCACGCATAACAAAAAGAATGGAGTTACTATATGTATCCAAATTTATCTCATTTCATGGATGAACTTTGATTATAAGGAAAATGGTAGGAATAAAAGCTTTTCTTGCAAATCCAAAGTATCAATATCATGTATCCTAATATAGAGAACATGATTGTACTGCCAATAATAAAAAGAATGAAGATTATTATGAGTATCCAAACTTCTCTTATTTCATGGATGAGCTTTGATTATAGGGAAAATGGTGAAAAAAAAGCTTTCTTGCAAATCCAAAGCATCAATACCGTGCATCCCAATATGGAGAACATGATTGTAGTGCCAATAATAAAAGCAATAGAGATTATTACACATATCTAATTTTATCTCATTTCATGGATAAACTTTGATTACAAGGAGAACGGTGGAAAGAAAAGCTTTTCATGCAAATCCAAAGTATCAATATTGTGTATCCCAAAGAGGAAAACATGATTGTAGTGCCAATAACAAAAAGAATAGAGATTATTGTAAGTTTCCAAGTTTATCTTATTTCATGGGTGAACTTTAATTATGAGGAAAATGGAGGAAAGAAAAGCTTTTCTTGCAAATCCAAAGCATTGATATCGTGTATCTAATAAGAAGAACATGATTTTAGCGCCCATAACAACTATCCAAGTTTGTCTTATTTCACAGATAAACATTAATTATAAGGAAAATGGTGGAAAGAAAAGCTTTTCTTGCAAATCAATGCATCAGTTTCGTGTACACTAATAAGGAGAACATCATCATAGTGCCAATAATAAAAAGAATGGAGATTATTATGAATATCCAAGTCTACCTTTTTTCACAGATAAACTTTGATTGTAATGAAAATGATGGAAGGAAAAGCTTTTCTTGCAAATTTGAAGCATAAATATCGTGTATCCTAACAAGGAGAATATGATTGTAGCACCCATAACAAAAAGAATGGAGATTATTATGATTATCCAAGTTTGTCTGATTTCATGGATGAACTTTGATTATAAGGAAAATGGTGGAAAGAATGTTTTTCTTGCAAATCCAAAGCATCAATATCTTGCATCCCAATACGGAGAACATGATTGTTATGCCAATAACAAAAAGAATGGAGATTATTACGAGCATCAAAGTTTGTTTTATTTCATGGATGAACTTTGACTATAAGGAAAATGGCAGAAAGAAAAGCTTTTCCTGCAAATTGAAAGCATCAACATCATGTATCCCAATGTGGAGAACATGATTATAGTGCGCATAACAAAAAGAATGGAGATTACTAGATGTATCCAAATTTGTCTTATTTCGAGGATAAACTTTGATTATAAGGAAAATGATAGAAATAAAAGCTTTTCTTGCAAATCCAAACCATCAATAGTGTGTATCCCAATGTGGAGAACATGATTGTAATACCAATAATAAAAAGAATAGAGATTACTATGAGTATCCAAACTTCTCTTATTTCATGGATAAGCTTTGATTTTAGGGAAAATAGTGGAAAGAAAAGCTTTTCTTGCAAAGCTAAAGCATCAATACTATGTATCCCAATGTGGAGAACATGATTGCAGTGCCAATAATAAAAGGAATGGAGATTATTACATGTATCCAATTTTGTCTCATTTCATGGATGAACTTTGGTTACAAGGAAAATGGTGGAAAAAAAAGCTATTCATGCAAATCCAAAAAATCAATATCATGTATCCTAAAGAGGAGAACATGATTGTAGTGCTAATAACTAAAAGAATAGAGACTATTATGAGTATCCAAGTTTGTCTTATTTCATGAGTGAACTTTGGTTGCAAGGAAAATGGGGAAAAAAACTTTTCTTGCAAATCCAAAGCATAAATATCATGTATCTAATGAGGAGAACATGATTCTAGTGCCCATAACAAAAATAATGGAGATTATTACAAGTATCCAAGTTTGTCTCATTTCATGAATGAACATTAATTATAAGGAAAATGGTGGAAAGAAAAGCTTTTCTTGCAAATCCAATGCATCAATTCTGCGTATACCAATAAGGAAAACATCATCGTAGTGCCAATAATAAAAAGAATGGAGATTATTATAAGCATCCAAGTTTACCTTTTTTCACAGATAAACTTTGATCGTAACGAAATTGGTGTAAGGAAAAGCTTTTCTTGCAAATCGAAAGCATCAATATCGTATATCCTAATGAGGAGAACATGATTGCAGTGCCCATAACAAAAAGAATAGAGATTATTACGAGTATCCAAGCTTGTCTGGTTGCACTGATGAAAATTAATTATAAGGATAACGGTGGAAAGAAAAGCTTTTCTTGCAATTCGAATGCATCACTATCATGTATTCCAATGTTGAAAACATGATTAGAGTGTCGATAACAAAAAAAATGGAGATTATTATGAGTATCCAAGCTTGTCTTGTTTCACAGATGAACTTTTATTTTAAGGAAAATGATAGAAAGAAAAGCTTTTCTTGGAAATCCAAAGCATCAATATCGTGTGTCCTAATGAGGAGAACATGATTGTAGTGCCCATAACAGAAAGAATGGAGATTTTTACGAGTATTAAGGTTTGTCTCATTTCATGGATAAACTTTGATTATAAGAAAAATGGTGGAAAGAAAAGCTTTTCTTGCAAATCTAAAGCATCAATATCCTATTATGGAGAACGTGATTATTGTGCCAATAACAAAAAGAATAGAGATTATTATGAGTATCCAAGTTTGTCTCATTTCACAATGACCTTTAATAATAAGGAAAATGGTGGAAAGAAAAGCTTTTGATGCCAAATTAAAGCATTAAATTTTGTGTATCCCAATGAGGCAAACATTATTTTAGTGCCTAATAACAAAAAAAATGGAGATTATTACGAGTATCAAAGTTTGTTTCATTTCACAAATGAACTTTGTTACAAGGAAAATAGTGGAAAGGAAAGCTTTTCTTGTAAATCCAAAGCACCAGTACCGTGTATCCTAAAGTCAAGAACATGATTGTAATGCCCATAAAAAAAAGGGGTGGAGATAATTACATGTATCCAACACTATTTTATTTCATGGATGAACTTTAATTATAAGGAAAATGGCAAAAAGAAAAGCTTTTCTTGCAAATCCAAAGCTTTAATATCGTGTATCCTAATGCGGAGAACATGAACGCATAATAAAAAGAATGGAGATTGCTATGAGTATCCAAATTTGTCTCATTTCACAGATAAACTTTGATTATAAGGAAAATGGCAAAAAGAAAAGCTTTTCTTTCAAATCCAAAGCATCAATATTATGTATACCGATGTGGAAGACATGATTGTGATATGCACAATGAAAAGAATGGAGATTATTATGAGTATCCATGTTTGTCTCATTTTATAGACGAGCATTAATTATAAGGAAAATGATGGAAAGAAAAGCTTTGCTTGCAAATCCAATGCATCAATAATGTGTATCTCAATATGGAGAACATGATTGTAGTACCAATAACAAAAGGAATAGAGATTATTATACGTATCCAATTTTGTCTCATTTCATGAATGAACATTGGTTATAAGGAAAATGATGGAAAGAAAAGCTTTTCATGCAAATCCAAAGCATCAATATCATGTATCCCGGTGAGGAGAACATGATTATGTGCCATAACAAGAGGAATGGAAATTACAATAGGTACCCAAGTTAGACTTTTTGAACAGATGAACGTTAATTATAAGGAAAATGGTGGAAAGCAAAGCTTTTCTTGCAAATCCAAAGCATCTGAACCGTGTATCCTAATGAAAAGAACAAGATTATAGTGCCAATAATAAAAGGAATAGAGATTATTATGGGTATCCAAGTTTGTTTTATTTCACAGATGAACTTTGGTTGTAAGGAAAATGGTGGAAAGGAAAGCTTTTCTTGCAAATCCAAAGCACCAATATCGTATATCCTAATGTGGAGAACATGATTGTAGTGCCAATAAAAGAAAGAATGGAGATTATTATATGTATCCAACACTATCTCATTTCACAGATGAACGTTGATTATAAGGAAAACGACAAAAAGAAAAGTTTTTCTTGAAAATCCAATGCATTAATATCGTGTATCCAAATTAGAAGATCATGATTGTAGTGACCAAAACAAAAAGAATAAAGATTTTAAGTATCCAAGTTCACCTCATTTCACGGATGAACCTTGATTACAAGGAAAATTATGAAAAAAAATGCTTTTCTTGCAAATCCAAAGCATCAATTTCGTGTATCCCTATAGGGAGAATATTATTGTACTGCCTATAATAAAAAGAATAGAGATTATTATGAGTATCCAAGTTTGTCTCAATTCATGGATGACTTTGGTTATAAGGAGAATAGTGGAAGAAAAAGCTTTTCTTGCATATCTAAAGCATCAATGTCGTGTATCCCAATGTGGAGAACAAGATTGTAGCGCCAATAACAAAAAGAATATAGATTATTATGAGCATCCCAGTTTGTCTCATTTCATAGATTAATTTTGATTATAAGGAAAATGGTAGAAAGAAAAGCTTTTCTTACAAATCCAAAGCATCAATAACGTGTATCTTGAAGAGAAGAACAAGATTGTGGTATGCATAACAAAGAAAATAAAGAATATTACGAGCATCCGTGTTTGTCTCATTTCATAGACAAATGTTAATTATAAGGAAAATGGTGGAAAGAAAAGCTTTTCTTGCAAATCCAAAGCATCAATATTATGTACCCTAATGTGGAGAAAATGACTGTAGTGCTAATGACAAAAGGAATGGAGATTATTATGAGTATCCAAGTTTGTCTCTTTTCATGGATAAACTTTGGTTATAAGGAAAATAGTGAAAAAAAAGCTTTTCATTCAAATCCAAAGCATCAATATCATGTATCCCAGGGAGGAGAACATAATTGTAGTGCCAATAACAAAAGGAATAGAGATTGTCATGAGTTTTCAAGTTTGTCTTATTTCACGAGTGAACTTTTGTTATAAGGAAAATGGGGGAAAAAAAGCTTTTCTTACAAATCCAAAGCATAAATATCATGTATCCCAATAAGGAGAATATGATTCTAGTGCCCATAACAAAGAGAATAGAGATTGTTACAAGTATCCATGTTTGTCTCATTTCACAGATGAACATAATTATAAGGAAAAGGGTTGAAAAAAAAGCTTTTGTTGCAAATCCAATGCATTAGTTTCGTGTACCCCAATAAGGAGAACATGATTGTAGTGCCAATAATAAAAAGAAAAGAGATTATTATTAGTATCCATGTTTGTCTTTTTGCACGGATAAACTTTGGTTTTAAGGAAAATGATGAAAGGAAAAGCTTTTCTTGCAAATCTAAAGCATTAATATTGTGTATCCCAATGAGGAGAACATGATTGTAGTGCCCATAACAAAAAGAATGGAGATTATTATTGGTATCCAAGCTTGTCTACTTACATGGATGAACATTAATTGTAAGAAAAATGGTGGAAAGAAAAGCTTTTCTTGCAATTTGAAAGCATTAATATCGTGCATCCCAAATGGAGAACATGATTGGAGTGACAATAACAAAAAGAATGGAGATTATTATGAGTATCCAAGTTTGTTTCATTTCATGGATGAAGTTTCATTTTAAGGAAAATCATGGAAAAAAAGCTTTTCTTGGAAATCGAAAGCATCAATATTATATGTCCCAATAAGGAGAACATGATTGTAGTGCCCATAACAAAAAGAATCGAGATTAATATGAGTATCAAGGTTTGTGTCATTTCATGGATGAACTTTCATTATAAGAAAAATGGTGGAAAGAAAAGCTTTTCTTGCAAATCTAAATTATCAATATCCCAATATGGAGAACATGATTGTTGTGCCAATAAGAAAAAGAATAGAGACTATTATAAGTGTCCAAGTTTGTCTTATTTCACAATGAACTTTAATAATAAGGAAAATGGTGTAAATAAAAGCTTTTGTTGCCAAATTAAAGCATTCATTTTGTGCATCGCAAAGTGGTGAACATGATTTTAGTGTCCAATAACAAAAAGAATAGAGATTATTATGAGTATCCAAGTTTACCTTATTTCATGTATGAACTTTGATTACAAGGAAAATTATGGAAAAAAAAAGCTTTTCTTACAAATTCGAAGCACCAATTTCGTGTTTCCCCATGAGGAAAACATGATTGTAGTGCCCATAACAAAAAGAATGGAGATTATTGCGAGTTTTCAAGTTTGTCTCATTTCACAGGTGAAGTTTGATTATAAAGAGAATGGTGGCAAAAAAGCTTTTCTTGCATATCCAAAGCATCAATGTCATGTATCCCACAGTGGAGAACAAGATTATAGTGCCAATAACAAAAAGAATGGAGATTATTATGAGCATCCAAGTTCATCTCATTTCACAAGTTAACTTTAATTATAAGGAAAATGGTGGAAAGAAAAGCTTTTCTTGCAAATCGAAAGCATCAATAACGTGTATCCCGAAGAGGAGAACATGATTATGGTGCACATAACAAAAAAATAAAGATTATTACGAGTATCCATGTTTGTCTCATTTCATAGACAAACAATAATTACAAGGAAAATGGTGGAAAGAAAAGCTTTTCTTGCAAATCCAGAGCATAAATATCGTGTATCCCAATGTGGAGAACATGACTATAGTGCCAATAACAAAACAAATGGAGATTATTATCAGTATCCAAGTTTGTCTTATTTCATGAATGAACTTTGATTATAAGGAAAAAGGTGAAAAGAAAAGCTTTTCATGCAAATCCAAAGCATCAATATCATGTATCCTAAAGAGGAAACACATTTGTAGTGCCAATAACAAAAAGAATAGAGACTATTATGAGTATCCAAGTTTGTCTTGTTTCACAGGTGAACTTTGGTTATAAGGAAAATGGGGGAAAGAAAAGCTTTTCTTCCAAATTCAAAGCATAAATATTATGCATCCCAATGAGGAGAACATGATTCTAGTGCCCATAACAAAAAGAATGGAGACTATTACAAGTATCCAAGTTTGTTTTATTTCATGAATAAACATTAATTATAATGAAAATGGTGGAAAGAAAAGCCTTTCTTGCAAATCCAAAGCATCAGTTTCGTGTATCCCTATGAGGAGAACATGATTGTAGTGCCAATAAGAAAAAGAATGGAGATTATTATGAGTATCCAAGTTTGTCTTTTTTCACAGATAAACTTTGATTATAAGGAAAATTATGGAAGGAAAAGCTTTTCTTGCATCAATATTGTGTATCCCAATGAGGAGAACTTGATTGTAATGCCCATAATAAAAAGAATAGAGATTATTACAAGTATCCAAGCTTGTATGGTTACATGGATAAACGTTAATTATAAAGAAAATGGTGGAAAGAAAAGCTTTTCTTGCAATTCGAAAGCATCAATATTATGTATCCCAATGTGGAGAAAATGATTGGAGTGCCAGTAACAAAAAGAATGGAGATTATTATGAGTACCAAAGTTTGTCTCATTTCACAGATGAACTTTTGTTTTAAGGAAAATGATGGAAAGAAATGCTTTTCTTGGAAATCCAAAGCATCAATATCATGTGTCCGAATGAGGAGAACATAATTGTAGTGCCTATAACAAAAAAGAATGGAGATTATTACGAGATCAAGGTTTGTCTCATTTCATGGATGAACTTTGATTATAAGAAAAATGGCGAAAAGAAAAGCTTTTCTTTCAAATCTAAAGCATCAATATTCCAATATAGAGAACATTATTGTTATGTCAATAATAAAAAGAATGGAGATTATTATCAGTATCCAAGTTTCTCTCATTCATGATGAACTTTAATAATAAGGAAAATGGTGAAACGAAAAGCTTTTATTGCCAAATTAAAGCATTAATTTCGTGTATCCCAAAGTGGAGAACATGATTGTAGTGCCCATAAAAAAAAAGAATGGAGATATTACATGAATCCAACATTGTCTTATTTCACGGATGAACATTGATTATAAGGAAAATGGTGGAAAGAAAAGCTTTCCTTGCAAATCCAAAGCATTAATATCGTGTATCCCAATATGGAGAACATGATTGTTGTGTCCACAACAAAAAGAATGGAGATTATGATAAATATCCAAATTTGTCTGATTTCACGGATGAACTTTGATTATAAGGAAAATGGCAAAAAGAAAAGCTTTTCCTGCAAATCCAAAAGTGTCAATACCATGTATCCCAATGTGGAGAACATAACTGTGTTATGCATAACAAACAGAGTAGAGATTATTATGAGTATCCATGTTTGTCTCATTTCAGAGACGAACGTTAATTATAAGGAAATGGTGGAAAGAAAAGCTTTTCTTGCAAATTCAAAGCATCAGTATCGTGTGTCCCAATATGGAGAACATGATTGTAGTGCCAATAACAAAAAGAATGGAGATTATTATGCATACCCAATTTGTCTCATTTTAGAAATGAACATTGGTTATAACGAAAATGGTGGAAAAAAAAGCTTTTCATGCAAATCCAAAGCATCAATATCATGTATCCTAATAAGGAAAACATGATTGTGGTGCCCATAACAAAAGGAATGGAATTTATTACGAGTACCCAAGTTAGACTTTTTTAATAGATGAACATTAATTACAAAAAAAATGGTGGAAAGTAAAGATTTTCTTGCAAACCCAAAGCATCATTACCATGTATCCTAATAAGGAGAACATGATTGTAGTGCCAATAAAAAAAGGAATAGAGATTATTATGAGTATCCAAGTTTGTCTTATTTCATGGATGAACTTTGGTTGCAAGGAAAATGGTGGAAAGAAAAGCTTTTCTTACAAATCCAAAGCATCAACATCGTGTATCCCAATGAGGAGAACATGATTGTAGTGCCTATAACAAAAAGAATAGAGATTATTTTGAGTATAAAAGTTTGTTTTATTTCATGAGTGAACTTTGGTTATAAGGAAAATGGGGAAAGAAAAGCTTTTCTTACAAATCCAAAGCATAAATATCATGTATCCCAATGAAAAGAACATGATTCTTGTGCCCATAACAAAAAGAATGGAGATTATTAAAAGTATCCAAGTTTGTCTTATTTCATAGATGAACATTAATTATAAGGAAAATGGTGAAAAGAAAAGCTTTTCTTGGAAATCCAATGCATCAGTACCATGTATCCCAATTAGGAGAACATGATTGTAATACCAATAATAAAAAGAATGGAGATTATTATGAGTATCTAAATTTGCCTTTTTTCACGGATAAACTTTGATTCTAAGGAAAATGGTGGAAGGAAAAGCTTTTCTTGCAAATCCAAAGCATCAATATCGTGTATCCCAACAAGGAGAACATGATTGTAGTGCCCATGACAAAAAGAATAGAGATTATTATGAGTATCAAAGTTTGTCTTTTTTCACGAAAAAACTTTGATTATAAGGAAAATGGTGGAAGAAAAACCTTTTCTTATATCAATATCGTGTATCCCAATGAGGAGAACATGATTGTAATGCCGATAACAAAAAGAATGGGGATTATTACAGGTATCCAAGCTTGTCTGGTTACACGGATGAACATTAATTATAAGGAAAATGGTGGGAAGAAAAGTTTTTCTTGCAATTCAAAAGCATCAATATAGTGTATCCCAGTGTGGAGAAAATGATTGGAGTGCCAATAACAAAAAGAATAGAGATTATTATAAGTATCCAAGTTTGTCTCATTTCACGGA
Organism: Adansonia gregorii; assembly: GCA_038382025.1. NCBI lineage: Eukaryota > Viridiplantae > Streptophyta > Magnoliopsida > Malvales > Malvaceae > Adansonia > Adansonia gregorii. The sequence goes on from JBBYHO010052280.1 coordinate 14,087, forward strand.
TGAACTTTTCTTTTAAGGAAAATGATGGAAAGAAATACTTTTTTTGGAAATCCAAAGCATCAATATCGAGTGTCCAAATAAGGAGAACAGAATTGCAGTGCCCATAACAAGAAAGAATGGAGATTATTATGAGTATTAGGTTTGTCTCATTTCATGGATGAACTTTAATTATAAGAAAAATAGTGCAAAGAAAAGCTTTTCTTGCAAATCTAAAGCATCAATATCCTAATATGGAGAACATGATTATTATGCCAATAATAAAAAGAATGGAGACTATTATCAGTATCCAAGTTTCTCTCATTCATGATGAACTTTAATAATAAGGAAAATGGTGGAAAGAAAAGCTTTTATTGCCAAATTAAAGTATTAATTTCATGCATCCCAATGAGGTGAACATGATTGTAGTGTCCAATAACAAAAAAAAAAATGGAGATTATTATGAGTATCCAAGTTTGTCTCATTTTACATATGAACTTGGGTTATGAGGAAAATAGTGGAAAGGAAAGCTTTTCTTGCAAATCCAAAGCACCAATATTGTGTATCCTAATGTGGAGAATATGATTATAGTGCCAATAAAAAAAAGAACGGAGATATTACGTGAATCCAACATTATCTCATTTCACAGATGAACTTTGATTATAAAGAAAATCATGGAAAGAAAAACTTTCCTTGCAAATCTAAAGCATTAATATCATGTATCCCAATGCGGAGAACATGATTATTGTATGCATAACAGAAAGAATGAAGATTACTATGAGTATCCAAATTTGTCTTATTTCATAGGTGAACTTTGATTATAAGGAAAATGGCAGAAAGAAAAGCTTTTTCTATAAATCCAAAGCGTCAATATCATGTATCCCAATGTAGAGAACATGACTGCGATGTGCATAACGAAAAGAGTGGAGATTATTATGAGTATCCATATTTGTCTCATTTCATAGACGAACATTAATTATCAGGAAAATGGTGGAAAGAAAAGCTTTTCTTTCAAATTCAAAGCATCAATATCGTGTATCCCAATATGGAGAACATGATTGTGGTGCCAATAACAAAAGGAATAAAGATTATTACGCGTACCTAATTTTGTCTCATTTCACAAATAAACGTTGGTTATGAGGAAAATGGTGGAAAAAAAGCTTCTCATGCAAATCCAAAGCATCAATATCATGTATCCTAATGAGGAGAACATGATTGTGGTGCCCATAACAAAAGGAATGGAAATTATTATGAGTACCTAAGTTAGACTTTTTTAGTGGATGAATGTTAATTACATGGAAAATGGAGGAAAGTAAAGCTTTTCTTGGAAATCCAAAGCATCAGTACTGTGTATCCTAATAAGGAGAACATGATTGTAGTGCCAATAAAAAAAGGAATAGGGATTATTATGAGTATCCAAGTTTGTCTTATTTCATGGATGAACTTTGGTTGCAAGGAAAATGGTGGAAAGAAAAGCTTTTCTTATAAATCCAAGGCATCAACATCTTGTATCCTAATGAGGAGAACATGATTGTAGGGCCTATAACAAAAAGAATAGAGATTATTATGAGTATCCAAGTTTGTTTTATTTCACAGGTGAACTTTTGCAATACGGGAAATAGGGGAAAGAAAAGCTTTTCTTACAAAGCCAAAGCATAAAAATCATGTATCCCAATAAGGAGAGCATGATTCTTGTGCCCATAACAAAAAGAATGGAGATTATTATGAGTAGCCAAGTTTGTCTCATTTCATAGATAAACATTAATTATAAGGAAAATGGTGGAAAGAAAAGCTTTTCTTGCAAATCCAATGCATCAGTACCATGTATCCTAATGATGAGAACATGATTGTAATACCAATAGTAAAAAGAATGGAGATTATTATGAGTATCCAAGTTTATTTCTTTTCACAGACAAACTTTGATTCTAAGGAAAATGGTGGAAGGAAAAGCTTTTCTTGCAAATCCGAAGCATCAATATCGTGTATCCCAACAAGGAGAACATGATTGTAGTGCCCATAATAAAAAGAATGGAGATTATTACGAGTATCCAAACTTGTCTTTTTTCACGGATGAACATTAATTATAAAGAAAATGGTAGGAAGAAAATCTTTTCTTGTAATTTGAAAGCATCAATATCGTGTATCCTAATATGGAGAACATGATTGGAGTGCTAATAACAAAAAGAATGGAGATTATTATGAGTATCCAAGTTTGTCTCGTTTCATGGGTGAACTTTTGTTTTAGGGAAAATGATGGAAAGAAAAGCTTTTCTTGCAAATTCAAAGCACCAATATCATGTATCCTAATGAGGAAAACATGATTCTAGTGCCCATAACAAAAAGAATAGAGATTATTACAAGTATCCAACTTTGCTCATTTCACGGATGAACTTTGAATATAAGGAAAATGGTTGAAAGAAATGTTTTCCTTGGAAATCTAAAGCATCAATATCGTGCATCCTAATAAGGAGAACATGATTGTAGTGCCCATAACAACAAGAATGGAAATTATTATGAGTCTCCAAATTTGTCTTATTTCATGGAAGCACTTTGATTAGAAGGAAAATAATGAAAAGAAAAGCTTTTCTCACAAATCCAAAGCACTAATATCATGTATTCCAATATGGAGAACATGATTGTAGTGCCATTGCCAAAAAAAATGGAGATTATTACAAGTATCCAAGTTTGTGTCTTTTCATTGATGAACTTTGATTATAAGGAAAACGACAAGAAGAAAAGTTTTTCTTGATAATCCAATGCATTAATATCGTGTATCCCAATGAAGAGATTGATTGTGGTGCCCGCAACAAAAAAAATGAAGATTATTATGAGTATCCAAATTTGCCTCATTTCACGGATGAACTTTGATTACAAGGAAAATTACGAAAAGAAAAGCATTTCTTGCAAATGTAAAGCATTAATTTCATGCATCCCCACGAAGAGAATATGATTGTGGTGCGCATAACGAAAAGGTTGAAGATTATTACGAGTATCCATGTTTGTCTCATTTCACATATAAACATTAATTATAAGGAAAATGGTTGGAAAAAAGCTTTTCTCGCTAATCCGAAGCATCAATATCGCGTATCCCAATGTGGAGAACATGACTGTAGTGCCAATAACAAAAGGAATTGAGATTATTACGTGTATCCAAGTTTGTCTCATTTTACGAAAAAACATTAATTATAAGCAAAACGGTGGAAAGAAAAGCTCTTCTTGGAAATCCAAAGCATCAATATCATGTATCCCAATGAGGAGAACATGATTGTAGTGACCACAACAAAAAGAATAGAGATGATTACAAGTGTCCAAGTTTGTCTCATTCACAGATGAACATTAATTATAAGGAAACTGATGGAAGTAAAAGCTTTTCTTGCAATCTAAAGCACCAATATCGTGCATCCTAATGTGGAGAACATGATTGTTGTGCCTATAACAAAAAAAATGGAGATTATTACATGTATCCAAGTTTGTCTCATTTCACGGATGAACATTAATTATAAGGAAAATGGTGGAAAGAAAAGCTTTTCTTGCAAATCCAAAGCATCAATATCATGTATCCCAATGTGGAGAACATGATTATTGTGCCAATAACAAAAAAAATGTAGATCATTATGAGTATCCATGTTTATCTCATTTCGTAGATGAACATTAATTATAAGGAAAATAGTGGAAAGAGAAGCTTTTCTTAGAAATTCGAAGCAAAAATATCGTGTATCCCAATAAGGAGAACATGATTGTAGTGCCCATAACAAAAAGAATAGAGATTCTTATGAGTATCAATGTTTGTTTCATTTCATGAATGAACATTAATGATAGGGAAAGTGGTGGAAAGAAAAGCATTTCTTACAAATTCAAAGCATCAATATCGTGTATACCATTATGGAGAACATGATCAGAGTGTGTAAACACCTTATTTTATCTAGGCTACTTCTTTAAGCAATCTAGCGCACGGACATGAAAGGGGGCGATATGGCATTAAAAGTATTTTAAGAAGGTCAAGATAGCCTAGGGATTATATCAAAGGTAAATGCAAAGATGTTGCATCAAATGACGTAGTTCAAGGTGTACAGGGATAAAAGAGATGAGAAAATTTGTAATTTTACTTGAATATATTGATACATGGTTCTCATGTATCGATACAATGCTCCAACGATCCAAACATTTGAAATGTCCCAATTTGTATCTATACAACATGTAGATGTATCGATGCATGAGCCTCTATATTGATACAGGACCTCATGTATCGATACTAGGCCATGCCTGGACCAAAACATGCATTCTGCAAAGTAATGTATCGATAAGTGGTTCATAGTATCAATATAATGTTTCATAATATCGATACAATGATCATTGTATTGATACCATCAAGGTTTTTGGACCAAATGTATCGATGCATTCTTTAATGTATCGAATCATGCAAGCCATTTTCACGGTCCGAGCATTTTTGACTCATTCACCATTGATGCAAAACTCGATTTTAACTTGTTTCTTTGCATTAGGAAAGATTAAAACACATATCAGATTACGAATTTAGGCTTTTGAATTAATCAAAATATTTTTTTGGCATCTAAATTGGATCAAAAAGGTCAATATCACATGATCACCCTACTCCCAAGTTGGTTGACCAAGATCACCATCAGCCACCCTATTTGCTAGAAAACCATTTCATATTTAAACCAGCCACCCTATGTCCATCACATTGGTAGCAAGTTGCTCCATACAACCACTCTATAGCCACCATGCTAACATCACTTTGTCCCCCTTGAGAAATAACCAAAAACACCTCCAAATTGGCTCAAAAATGCTGATATAAATGAATCACTTCTATCACAAGTAAAAAAAGTGAGATTTTAGCTCATTATCAGCTTTAAAAACACATTCCTAGACTAAGAAAAGCAGACATCCCCAAAACACTTATTCCCAACCATTACACATTCTAAAAGTCACCCTCATCCATACTAGAACCAAAACCTCATTTTTTTTCTTTTTTTTCTTGCTTATTTACAACAAGAAAAAGAGGGAAATTTAAGCTATCTCTACTGTTCCAATTATTTGGCCAACAAATGAAGTTTTGTTGGTATAACTTCTCATTTTATCATTTTTATTTTTTATTTTTCAGCACTTTCATCATTTTAGTAAGCTCTCCATGTTTCCATCACCCTCTTAGGATTATCATGAATTATTATAGTTTTGGTTGTGGTAGTTTAAGATTTGGATGCCTTAATGCCTTTTTGATGTGCAAAATGCCTCATTTCATCCTCGTTAGTTTGATGTCTCTTGCTCATACATTTTATGCCATCTCCATGCATCTTGTTATCTTTAATCCATGTATGAATCATTAGCCTAACACATTTTAAGCACATTTACACATTAACTTGTATGAATCATTGCCATTCTTAGCATCCATAACATCTTCTTGTCACAATGCATAACACTTTCTTTCTCTAAACCATTAGTAAAGTTAGCATCCCCATTCATGTTATATGCCATCCCCTTGTGTGTTTGCTTTCTTCTCCTTGTCAAAATGCATGTTTGATGGTGGCCAAAACTGTTTTTCAAAACTCCTTAAGCCAAGCATGTCAACCTCAACCAATGATGATTACCATAGACTTAGCATTTTCCTTAAAGTTAGCAAAATATCTTAGTGAAAATTAAGTTTTCTAGACCTATAATCTTGGTTAAACAAGCTTAAATCTAATTTTGAAATGAAAATGGTCTTAAAATTATTCCCTAAATGTTTGTGCCTTTTTTTGAGTCAAAACCTTAAGTTGTATGACCAATAGGCTATTTCATCATCCCAAACAACTCTGAGGTGTGCAAATGATGCTCACGCCACTCTTTCCCTTCAGTCATAGATGTTAGAATGTCAATGACTCGAGCTTGGACCTGTAGACATAAAGAAACAATGAGAGATATCCCCTGCTTTGCTTTATCCCTTGTTGGCAGCACAACTATTGCAAATTGAAAAAACATTTTAAAATCCTAAATGATTTTTCATGAATTTTATGATATTTTTCTCTTAAAGCATGTTGAATTATCTTTAAAATGATGTCTTATTCACCCCCAGATCATTTCGGATGAGAGAGTTATGATTTTTCAAATCTAAACTATCTAGAATCTCTATAGTCTAAACATGTCTTATAGTTGGCCATTTAGGCCCACAAAATGATTTTTCGAAATTTTAAAACATTTTTCCTAAAAGATTCATGAAATTCCCTTTTCATAATGGTATCATTTGTAATTTTCCAATACCAAATGAGTCTAGAATGATTTTTCAAATTTTGACACGTCTTGATTCTCGTATGGTCTGCCAGCAGCGAAATTGATCCAAATTTGAAAATATATTCCCCTAGAAAGTGACTTTTTAGGATATTGAGAGTATTTTTAGATTGACCGTCGTCGAGTTAGCTTTCTAGTGGTATCTTGTCCACCCTCTAAATCCTTCAAACCAATTTAGAATAAATTTGGGAAGTAGGATAGTAGGATGCTATCCACTACTTTTGGTTATGGTGAAAATTGAGTTGTTTTCTCGAATTTTGTCTCGAGACATTCAAATGTCTTTGTATCAACCCGATCAGACTCGAGAACATGCTTTGACCTCCCATAGGCTTGTATCCAAGCACAAACACATTTTACATCTTTATCATCCTCATTCACAATAGTTTATTTTGCCAAAAGTTGTTGAAACATTCACACATTTCCTAAATCATAAAGTTTTGTCAACTTAAGTTTTCCAACTTGACGTCTCTAAAGAGTGTCAAATGTGTCACTTTTGGGAGTACTCTAACCCCAACCATTCGAAGAGATACTCTAACCCTATTTTTTAAAATTATCGAGATTGAAAGATCTTCTTTTTTCAAAATGATTTGTTATCCACGAGGATACTCCAACCCTAAACTTTTGAGGGGATACTCCAACCCCATTTTTCAAAATTGTTAAGATTTAAAAATCCCCTTTTGTCAACATTATTATACTCCAAACCCACCTTTTCGAAGGGATACTCTAACCTTGTATTTCAATTGCCATTAATTTTTTTCTTTTCCTATACTCCCATGAATATGTCAAACAAAACTCATTTAATCAAGGAAGCCATATGCATCTTGATTATTCCTAAATAATCAATGCCAATTGCGAGATAAATTTTAATATTCCACCCAATTTTTTTATCATTGCATTGAATGATCCATGTTATGTTACTTCATTTATTGCTATACTAACATGATTTCTTTGTGATGATTATATGCATTCATGTTTTCAAAACATTTCAAATAAAATTAAAGGTAATGTCTCATGTGAGTATCTCTTCAGTGCCCAAAGTGGAACATTCCATTTTCGAAGTAAAACCTAGAGGTCATTTTATTAAAAATCTCTATATTGCTCATCTCTTCGGGGCGTATATGAGATTTAATCTTTTTCATCAAAATTTGGATTTGTATTTCTATAACATTCATGCATTAAAAAAGGGTTATATCAAAATAACGACAAGTTAAGATTAAAAAAGTCAAAACTGAGGTAAGACATAGCTAGTAAGGTATCAATTTCGGGCGTCGCAAAAAGATTCATACCTCATTGCGTGTAACTAACTCCTGAACCCAAATGGTGAATCTTTGCATTGTGTAGACCACGAAATCGATGTTTTGAGTTTTCTAACTCAAAACATAGGTTTCAATAGGCATTCGATCATGCGTAGCCTAAAAAAATTAATGGTGACTCTAAGCATTGGCCATTTTGTGATGGTCATCCGAGACCAATAAGATGAGCGATTCATCTCATGGTCCTCTTCATTATATCATAAGTTGAGAATCTGTACTTTCTCGTTCTCATCACATCATGAAGGAAAAGTCTCGATCGAGACGACATTCCCAAGTCAAAAAATATTTTAAGTCGTATGTGCCCATAGATCCGCGAGAATCTTCCCTCGGGTATGTTGCGACAATTTGGTGACTCCATTAGGGATAGTATAGAGAGTTAGGCCAATAACTAGCTGTGTCTTGCTAGGTTTTTAGTTCTTTTGATCTTCAGTCATTATTTAACCATGACCCTCTTCTTTGTTTTGTCAACTAATATTTTGTTTGAAATGATTGTCAAGATTGTCTTATTTTTTAATAATCATTAGTTTAATAAAAATGGTAATGCAGAAGTAAACAAAAAGGTTTGATCATTTCCCCGTTACACAGCGCGCACTTGCATATGCATTAGTGTCCTTTCAAACTCCATGGCATAGTTACAACCCAATCATTAGGAGGAGGTAAGCTATCTATCTTCGTGAGCAACTTTCTACATAGGTGAGGCAATAACTTCCCAAATGTAAATTACCTATGTCTGTCATGAGTAACCTTTCGCATTTGCATAGGGAAATACATCCAACGGATCAAACCCGTTTTGCCAAACCTGCGATGGGTCTAGGATTGGGGTTCCTCGATCGGATGGAAGAGCAATTTAGATACCTATTTAGGCATCAACTTAAACCTTATATAGTGAGCCCTATGAGCTAAACCATGTCAAACCATACCGAAACGCTGCTAGAATGCTTAGAGAATAGGGTCACTTGGGGAAACATTCCTAACTTTTACTTTTAATTACCATAGTTATGTAGGTCACAATGAGTATACAATTGTCATCGCATCTGCATTTTTATCATTTATCAAGACATGCCGTCGTGTTACCCGAATGACTACTAACCTTTGTATAAATAAGTGACAGTGAACAAAAAACATCATTCATAATATCTTATACTGTAAGCCATTATGCTGTCCAAGTAATGGCTTAACGCACATCCGCACTAGTGGTGATGAGTGAATATTGCTACTGTTTATTTATTTTTCCATCAAAATAAAATATTGCATCACCTCATGAAGGACAGATTGCATCCTGGTATATTGAAATGCTGCCCGTTTCTTGTCTCACCACTTTGGTTAAGACATGTTATGAATTTTTTTTGTTCAAACATTCTTAAATTCTTTATTTCCTTACATTTGTCTCCTATATGTTCCATAAACTTATTTTCCCTTTGTTTATGTTTTGTTGCATGCATCATTTCATCCTAACCATCATGACTATCATCATTTTAGGATAATTATTCTGGTTCAATGTTCAGCAAGGGGCATCATTTATGGAGCAATAGCTTATCTCTACTATTAAGTCCTTTAAAAATGTTAGAACATGGTCGAAAGGTCACCAACTTCAAGATGGGGACATCCTAAAGCTCGACTACATCTCAAAAATACATGAAGAGGTTAAGCTCAGTTTTTGTCAAAATGATCGCCAGGAATTGAAGCATAGTTGGGATAGTTGGGATAATAATAAGAAAGAAGCCTTCACTAAAAAGTACAGGGATATAGCTCTCTTACTTTGGGTCTAATTGGATGATGGCTTGTTGCGAGTAGCGACACAGTTCTAGAATCCAGCCTACCAATGTTTCACCTTTAACCAACAAGATTTAGTCCTTACAATTGATGAGTACACAGCCCTATTTAACTTAGAGGCCGAATTAAACCAGATTTACTGTAAGGCATTAATGCCTTCTCCGTTCAAGAAAAGGTTGAGGCAAATTCTTAAAGTCATAGAAGCATGGGTTGATAATCACGTCAAAGTAAAAGGGAGTAGCAAATGCATCTTTTAGGCCAGCTTGAAAGAGGCAATGGTAAATTTTTCTAATCAAAAGAAATCTCAAGATGTTTATGCTTTGGCAATCTACAAGCTCATTATATTCCTGAAGACTTTGGATTATGTAGAGGCAGCAGTCACAGATTTCATTTCTCATTGATGTTGCAGCATCAACCCTACTTCCACCATCATCGCCAAAAGCATTCGTGCCCTCAGCTTTTGTAAAAGAATAGGAATAGGAAAGTTTACCGAGTGCACCTCATTGCTTTAGATATGGCTTCTAGGTCATCTTTGTGTTAGGAGAGCGAGAGTTAGACAAAATTTCTTCTTCAAGATCAATCCTCTTTTGATGGTATTAGAGGAAGAATGTCATCAAGATAAGATAAAATAGCATTGGGTCAAGAAATTACGAAATGTCAAGGAGGAAGAAATCATATGAAGAGCTTCATGGGTGTCCCTTTAGTCTATTGTGTACAGATATGGAGACTACACTTGTGTACGGCTCTTGGGATTATGAGGAAATACTAGTTACGCTCTTTTATTGATATTGAGTTAGTTCTAGTGCCAGCAATTCATCCCCTTCATCGAAGACTTGGGACATTAGGGTTTTGAATACAGAGAGCCCAATTATAAAGCAAAAGTCCAGTTAGCTTTCCAAGCCTACAAAGAGGTCCATTGTATGGAAAGATACTAGAAAGGAAGCCCCACCACGCCTGGATACGAAAAATTGAGACTTTGCTGTATCAATGATCCATTACCACCACCCAACTCTGGGATACTGCAAATCCCAAGAGAAGAACCACCTTTTGAGATTGAGCTACTTAGGAAGGAGTTTGAGTAAGAAAAAGCATCTTTGCCATAGAAATCTCTTGACTTAAGGAGGAAAAGGGCCAGCTAGAGATGGATATCTATCTTAGAAGTGGTGAAATAGATAGTCATTAAAGAAAGGGATTGCTTCAAGGATGACCTTGAAAGCCTAACCAAGGATTATATGACACCCTGAAAAGCTAAGAAGTCCCGATGTGTACGCAAGATATTAGTCGAATGAGAAGCAAAAGTTGCCACTCTTAATCGCAAGCTGAATCAGCAAAAGAAAAAAAGTCAAAACTAGCAAATAAAAGTTCATGAGGGCATATGCTCTTGCTTCCACCTACCAACAACAAAGGAATCAAAGACTAAAGGCCTAAATGCGAGATGCGAGAGCCACCAAGGTTGAAAATAAAGCCCTCATTCACAAAATCCAAGAGTTAGAATAGTCTCTTCAGGATCATCAAGGTCATATCAATGAACTAACAAGGGCTTCTGAGTAATGCGAACAAGATTGGCAACCGACAATCAACTAAGCAGATTTGAACTACCAAGAACAGCATCAGCACCTTACTGAACAAGTTCAGATGGCTCAATGAAAGGTTGATGACATGATTGAAGCCGCTTGATCTGTAAGGCTAGCATTGTACTTGTTGGAGATTATGAGCATTAACTTTTGGGTTTTCTTGATTGTGTGATTACACAATGTAATCATGTTAGATACTTTTAGATGTAATCATGTCCTAAAATAAGAAACCCTTTTGTGACTCTATGAATGATGTTATTGACGAAGCTGTTCCAAGAATCAATTGTCTGCAATGTACATGCACATTTAATTTTATAATTTTTCATTGCATTTGCATCAATCATTTAGTATCTTATCATTGCATCATAAATGCTCATCAATAAATACATTATCTTAATAAAAGTCTAATATTGGAATTCAACCATAAAAGTGCAAGGGATTCCAAGATCAATCAGCAACATGAAACCTTACATCATGCACTACTACAACACACGTTGTCGTAAGCAAATCATGAAGCTTATATTAAGTGACTTGAGCTAATGGTTAAGGAATCATGAGACCAAATGCTTCATCAGCAATACAAAATGCAAAATCAAATCGCAAAACTTATAGAACTAATGATCACCTCTATGAAAAAAAAAGGACAAGCCAACACTGCTGAAACAAGGAATGATCCTCACAATGCTAAAAGCCCCCTACCAATAATCCAGAACTTGCCAATGGGGAAACTAGATAGGAACAACAACCAGCTCCTACATTTGTCGTTCAAGCTCCATCAGCTGTCTATCTTAATCCCGTTGTGGGAGGTCAATTTATTCTCGATACTCAAAGGGTAAATGCGAAAGTCTCATTAACGGATCTGATAACCTTTATCCATGAGGAATAAGAGAAAACAGAAGGTCTAAAGTCCACCATGACTATGGAAGAAGCGAACAAATTCCAATTACTGAAAAAATGCCTTCAAGCTATCGAAGGGAGTGACAAGTTTAGAGCTCTTGATGCGTAATTACTGTCTTTGGTGTCCAACCTTGTCATTCCCCTGAAATTCAAAGTCCTAGAGTTTGAAAAGTTTAATGGAACCACCGACCCTTCTATCTATGTCCAAATATACCTATAAAAGATGGTCGAGTATGAGAAAGATGAAAAGCTCCTCATCTATTGTTTCCAGCATAGCCTCACTAGGGCAGTAGCTCAGTGATATAACAAGCTAGACAATGTCAAAATCCAATCATGGGCTGACTTGGCTAAGGCTTTTCTAAATCAATAACAGCATGTGTCAGATTAGGCACCAGATCAACTGTCCCTAATGAATTTCGAGAAGAGATCCATTGAAAGTTTTAGATAATATGCCTAAAGGTGGAGAGAAGAAGTAACCCTAGTCCAGCCTCTCGTTATAGAAAAAAGATGACAATAAGTTTCATTCACACCTTACGTGCTTCTTATTACGAGAAGCTTGTAAGGAATGTCACCAAAAAATTTGCACACCCAGTCTTCTCTGAAAAAATAATTGACGCAACCATTAAGAATGGTGGAATGTCAACCGAAGAAATGTTTTGATTAAGCAGGAAGCCCATTACTAGTAAAAAGAAGGAAGGAGATGCTAATGCAATAAGTTATGCTAGCTCATCTCAGTCAAAACGACATCAAATACCTGACCTTCATTACCCAAGCACGTTGTATTTTTGCCCTATCACCATACCCCCTTAGCCAATTAATGCCATAACCTACAACCTATCCTTTGCAATCCCATTAACCCACCATAAAGTTCACTCCATAAGGTCACCAAAGTACCAATCGAGCAACAAATAATGCACTGAAAACAACATTTTAATCCCATCCTTATGACCTATAAAGAGCTCTACCAGACCTTGCTCCAAAATCATTTAGTGGCCTTAATCTATGTCCTAGAAAAGAAGCCACCATACTTGCAATGGTACAACCCTAGCGCCCACTATGAACACCTTACTAGGGTAGTAGGGCATGACATTAAAAACTGCATATCTTTCAAACGAAATGTGCATAATCTAATTAACTCAAAAGTCTTGCAGTTTAGGATGAACCAGGTCCTAAATGTTGCCACCAATCCTTTACCAAACCATACTAAGCCAGCTGCAAACATGATCGACACTAAAAACAAATATGAAGTAAAGTTAAGCATAAAGGATGTAAGGATGCCAATGTTCTTGGCTTGGCAAGCATTGATTCAGGTCAAGTTGCTCAACGTAAAAAGAAAATTGGAAGACAATCTCAACAACTTCTATGACTTCCACACAGTTGTAGGTCATACCCTATAAACATGTAAGGAGTTTAGGTCCATAGTTCAAGGAATGATGAATAAAGGCCAGATAGAATTCTATCATAAGATCACACCTACTGCTAAATCTATTAATATGATAGTAGATAAAACCATGTAGCCATTTTATGGAATAAATCGATCCCTCATTCTTTATGGCAAGTTAAGTCCCAAGGTCAGTTTTTCAACACTTACACCAAAGTTAATATGGAAGTATCTAAGCCATTCTTATATAAGAGCAACAAAGCTATTCCATGGAAATACGAAAATCAAGTAATGATGATCGAAGAACTAACTCCCTCAACTACTGTAATGGAACTATAAGGAGTTAGTCACCTAACTCGTAGCGGTAGGTGTTACACTCCCTCAGCTCAAGAAAAACAAATGGTTGATGTATTTCCAAGCACCAATACCACTCAGGCCTAAGCAAAGAATTTTAAGCCCGAGAAAGTCAAGGAAACAGTAAGTGAAAGAAAAGCTACGAAGCTTCTCAAGTTCATTAAGCATAGCGAATACTGCATTGTAGACCAGTTAAGCAAACAACCCGCAAAGATTTCTATGCTTCTCTACTTTTTAATTCAAAGGTTCACTAAAATGCATTACTGAAGGTGCTAAACAAAGTATATGTGCCGTCAGACATCCCCATGGACAAGTTGGATCGGCTAGTGAGCAACATCATGGCCGATAATTATATCTCATTCACTGATGATGAGATCCCACCTGGAGATAGGGGCAGTTATAAAGCTTTGCATATCACTACCCATTGTAAGGGATGCATTTTTCCCAAAGTACTTATAGAAAATGGGTTAGCCCTTAATGTTGTGCCTCTGACTACATTAAGCAAACTCGTTGTCAATTAGTCTAACATCAAAAATAGCTATACCCTAGTCCGAGCCTTTGATGGAACATGTCATAGAGTAATTAAAAATATCATAATCCAGCTTCAGATAGGCCCATGTACATATGATGTTGACTTCCAAGTTATGGATATTAATCTTTCTTACAACTACCTATTAGAAAGGCCATGGATACATTCCACCGGAGCTGTCCCATCCTTTCTTCATTAGAAGCTTAAATTTGTGATAGATGATAAAGTAGTCACCATCAGAGTTGAAGAAGAAATGATTACCACTACTTTCATCGAGGATATCTATACTGAGCCTAATGATGATGCACCAGATTCATCATTCCAATCCTTCGAGTTTGTCAATGTGACGTTTATGGGAGAAAGATTACCAATAGTTGAACCTTACCTATCAAAGAATACCACTTGGGGTTTAAAAATAATTATTGGCAAAGGTTGTTGTGCTAGAAAAAGGCTTGGCAAGAATCTACAAGGGATGGCTTGAGCCTTATATGTCACTACTCAAGCCAACAAAAAAGGCTTAAGATTCAAGGCCAATGCATACTTAAAAAAGTAGCAAGAAAAGAGGATCAACAACCAGAAGATGACATGATCATTAGGTCAAGAGGGAGTCAAAGCTGACAATGTTTTCGTCTTTCCATGAGATATTTCATTCAGGAGGTCAAATTCATTCAAGCCAATTAAAAGAGCAAAAGGTTACAGATGTCTTGGTCATCCTAAATAGGGCACTTGACAACCTCTATCTCTAAGATACCAAGCCATAAAATTTGTGTCCTTCCATTAAGACCTAATTTTGATGATGGGGTCATGAAAAAAACCTTTGCACTTCTTCTGTCCCTTTCATGTAATGTCAAGAAATGAAAACCTACCTACCCTTAGCCAAAAGTAGATAGGTTCCTATTTGAGAGGTAATTTTGTTATCACACATTATTAGTGAAATGGCTTTTACATACATAATTCCATATTATGTATCACTTTTTAACTTTTTTGTCTCCATTACTCATTTGCCTTCATCCAAATTTCTTGGTTATGTGTATGCCTTTTGCCATGCTTATTTCTTTACCCTTTCAGGTGTCTTAATGATAGTGACATGGATATGTCTGATGAGTCATTGAAGATCGATTTCAAGTAGTCAATTTGTGCTAGTGAAGTTGATACTGAAGAAGGTTTCAGAGAAAACTCAATACCACTAGACCTTTTATGATTAGTTGAGCAAGAGGAGAAGCAAATTATGCCTAATGAAGACACAATAAAAGTAATAAATCTAGGTACTCAAGAGGATTAAAAGAATGTTAAAATCGAAACCTCAATAAAGTCAATAACTAGGATTAAGTTGATAAAACTACTCCAAGAATATCAGGATGCATTCGTTTGGTCATATCAAGACGTGCTAGGATTAGACACTGATATAGTGGTCCATAAGCTTCCCATCAAGCCCAGATGCAAATCAATCTAGCAAAAGTTAAAGAGGATGAAACCAGAAATACTTCTCAAAATTAAAGTGGAAGTCAAGAAGCAATTTGATGCAGGGTTTATTAGAGTAGCCAAATATCCATAATGGGTTGCTAATATAGTCCCAATCCTAAAGAAAGATGGCAAAGTACGAATATGTCTTGATTATTGAGATTTAAATTGAGCTACTCCTAAGGAAACTTCCTGCTACCCTATACCAACACTTTGGTAGACAACATGACCAAGAATTCTCTATTTTCCTTCATGGATGGATTCTCAAGTTACAAACATATCAAAATGGTGCCCGAAAACATGGAGAAAACAACTTTTGTAACAATGTGAGGGACATTTTGCTATAATATCATGCCTTTCGGGCTCAAAAATATTGGGGTAACCTATCAACAGGCCATGGTAGCCATGTTCCATGACATGATGCACAACGAAATTAAGGTTTACATTAATGATATGATTACCAAGTCAACAAAAGAGGATGAGCATGCCATAGACCTTCAAAAACTTTTTAAATGGCTATAAAAATTTCAACTTAAATTAAATCCTACCAAATGCACCTTTGGAGTCACTTTGATTAAGCTTCTAAGCTTTTTAGTCAGCACAAAAGGGATTGAAGATGACCCGGACAAAGTTAAAGCCATTTAAGATATGCCACCACCTCAAACGCAAAAGGAAGTGAAAAGCTTTTTGAGGAAATTGAACTATATTGCTTGATTCATATCCCAGCTCGCTGATAAATGTGACCGCATCTTTTAGCTCATTGGTGAACAAAATCTGAGAGAGTGTCATAAGGCATGTCAAGAAGCCTTTGATAAAGTCAAACATTATTTGTCAAGCCAGCTAGTGTTGGTACCACCGATGCCCAGTCGACCTCTAATCTTTTACTTCGCAGTCTTTAACAAGTCTATGGGTTGTTTATTAGGACAGCATGATGAGTCAGGAAAGAAGAAACAAGCAATCTACTATTTAAGCAAAAAGTTAATGGAATGCAAATGCAATTACTCCACTGTTAAAAAGTTATGTTATGCTTTACTGTGGATAGCCAAAAGACTCAGGCAGTACATGCTATATCACACTAGATGATTGATTGCAAGGCTCGATCCTATCAAGTATCTATGCAAAGCCCCAGCACTATCAGGAAGGCTAGCTAGATGGAAAGTCTTACTTTTTGAATATGACATTTCCTAGGTCAGTCAAAAGGACAGCAGAAGGAGTGCGATAGCTGACTTTTTGGCAAGTCGAGTGGCAGATGATTATGAACCCTTAAATTGACTTCCTAGATAAAGATCTTATGTGCATTTCTAAAGACGAAGATGCCTCTAACCAAGATTAATCCTAGAAGATGTATTTTTATGGAGCATCAAATGCTCTAGGTCATAGAATTAGGGCAATATTGATGTCACTCAACAGGAGTCATTATCCGTTCATAGCAAGGCTAAATTTTGACTACACGAATAATATCATAGAATATGAAGCTTGTGTCATGGAGCTTCAAGTAGCCATAGATAGAAATGTCAAGATATTACAGGTGTTTGCTGATTCAGCCCTAATTATATACCAATTAAAAGAGGAATGGTAAACTCACGATGCCAAGCTGATGTATTATAGGAAGCTGATAACAGAGCTAAAGAAAGAATTTGATGATATTAGTTTTCAACACTTACCTCGAGAAAAGAATCAAATAGCTGATGCTTTGGCTACCTTATCATCCATGTTTAAAGTTAACCAAGAGTCAGATGTTACTCCTATCTAGATAAGTATCTACACAACTCTAGTTCATTGTCATAGTGTTAAAAAAGAGAAAGATGGCCTACTGTGGTACTATGACATCCTTCGTTACATAAAAAATCAGCAATATCCTAAACATGTAACCGAGACTGATAAGAGGACTATCAGAAGGCTGGTTATGGGATTTGTTCTCAATGGAAAAATCTTATACAAAAAGAGTCACAATCAAGTATTGCTCAGATGAGTTAACACTCTTGAGGCCAAAATGATCCTAGAAAAAGTTCATGAAGGGATTTATGGCACACATGCTAATGGACATTAGATGGCCAAGCAAATCATGAGAGCATGTTATTATTGTCTAACCCTCGAGAGAGACTACATCAATTACACATGAAAATGCCATAAATGTCAAATCTATGTAGACAAGATAAATGTCCTTCCAATGCCACTTCACATCATGATGGCCCCATAGCCCTTCTTCATGTAGGGTATAGACATGAGTGGGTTAATCACCCTTAAAGCTTCTAATGGGCATCATTTTATCTTGGTAGTGATTGACTATTTCACCAAATGGGTGGAGGCTACCTCGTATGCTGACATTACTAGATCGATCATCTGTAAGTTTGTGAAACAGGACATCATCTATAGATATCGCCTCCCAAACTAAATCATCATAGACAATGCAAGCAATTTAAATAATAAAATAATGCATGCGGTCTATTCATAGTTCAAGATCCAGCATCATAATTCTATCCCTTATCGCCCAAAGATGAATGGGGCAGTCAAGGCAGCCAACAAAAACATTAAAAGAATAGTTGAGAAAATGGCTGAGACTTACAAAGAATGGGATGAGAATTTTTTGCACTTCATGCCTATCAGACCTCAACTCGCACTTCCACGAGTGCTACCCCATTTTCTCTTGTCTATAGGATGGAAGCTGTATTGCCTATCAAAGTTGAGATCCCTTCTCTTAGAGTCTTGATGGAAACCAAAGTTGAAGTAGCCGAATGGGTTAAGAATAGATACGACCAGCTTAACCTCATCGAGGAAAAATGCATGAAGGACATCTACCATGGTCAAATGTATCAAAGACGTATGATCCGAGCTCATGACAAAAAGATGCACCCACGATAATTTTGCTAAGCGAATTGGTATTGAAGAAGATCCTCCTAATTCACAAAAATGTATAACGCAAGTGGACCCCTAATTGGGAAGGACTTTATGTCATGAAGCAAGCCTTCTCCAAGTGAGCCCTAATCTTATCAGAAATAGGTAGTACTGTCTTGCCCAACCCAATTAACTCAGATTCCATCAAGAAATATTACACGTAAAGGGCAAAAACCTAATAAGGCATCCTTCAAATAAAAGAGAAAAGAAAGCAAAATAAAGCAAAATAAAAAAGGGAGAAAAAATAACAAAAAAAAGGAAGAAAACAAAAAAGGTTTCAGATGAAAATCTAAAAAGGGCATCTAGGCAACCAACCCAACTATAGTTGAAAACTCATAGGGGCAACTTAAGAAGATAAATTTTGATAGGACCTGAACTAAGAGTACCTACAGGATAATGCAAAGCAACCTTAGAGATCTTTTAAAGATCAGGTTATGCTAGGCACATTCATTGTTTAATAAAGATTTTGAAAAGCACCTAAAGAACATCTAGGTCATGATTGTCAAAGGCATCTTTCGCCCAAAAGATCATCATTCTCGCTACCCTATCAAGTGTTTGTCAAATAGTATATTGAGTTATGTCACTTTGTTGTCAAGAATAAATATTGCCTTGTTTATTTTAACCCTGTACAATTCACATTGCACTTGTCCTTTAACTAATAATGTTTGATAATCAATTGAATCTAGCCATTAGATCAGAAGGAAAATAAAAGCATTAGGAACTCTACTTATGCCTCAATCATTAAAATCATGCACTTTTCATGTCCAAACACTCACTCGGCATGACTATACACTGAACCATTTCTTGCTTTCACAAGCCATATCTCAAGAAAACCATTTTAGGCTAACCAAAAATCGACCCATGCATTCTATTAGAATCTTGTTGAAACCAAAGACATCAACCTAAGAAGTTGAATGGTCTCCCAATTATTGAGAATGCCTTCCATTTATCAAGAAAATGATTGAGCTTTTCAAATCGAGTAACATAATAGTCTAAATTCTTGAGACTAAATTTTTAGTTATATCTCAGTGGAGCTGGGATAACCGACAATCCCCAGCGAGATTAGGAAGATTTTTGTCTATGGTTGCATTAAAGACAAATCGCCATCCCTATGAGAGTCTAAATGATGTATAAAGAGAACTACAACTATCTTCCATATTAGACTTCATATCATGCAATCTTGATAGCATCCCATATCATGCACTCATATTACCGTCATGTATCATTTTTACAATATCACTTCAAGCTAGGTTTGCTGAACCTCCAAGGAATTCCTAGTAAAAACATTAAGCTTCAAAAACCAAGTGTCATTCAGGTAAGGTCCATTTCTTCTCATCACCTCATGTCATAACCCTTTTTATCAAGCAACTACTGTCAAAGTGCTACTGTTAAGAAATTATTGTCTAGAAACTATCGTCAAAAATTTTTGTCGAGAACATTTGTCAGAAGCTTTGTTAAGAATTTTGTCAAAAACTATGCCAAAACCTTTTTCATCAGGAAATTTTGTCATGAACTTGTATTAAGAAAAGCTTGTATTAGAAGTTTTATCAAAAACTTTGTCGCCACCCTTTTCAAAGCCCACAAGTCAATGGCACCCTTTTCTAAGTCCACACGTTGGTGGCACCCCTTAAAATCCTACAAGTTAGTGGCACCCTTTAAAAGACTATAAGTCACTGGCACCCTTTTTAAAGTCCACAAGTCAGTGGCACCCCTTAAAAGCCCATAAGTTTATGGCACCCCTTAAAAGCCTACAAGTCAGTGACACCCCTTAAAAGCCCATAAGCATGTGGCACCTGTTTAAAGCCCACAAGTCTATGGCACCTCTTTAAAGCCCATAAGTCTATGACACCCTTTCAAAGCCCATAAGTTAATGGCACCCTTTGAAAGCCTAAACAAGCTGATGGCACCCAAGTCAAAGCCCATACGAGGTACCCAAGTCTAAGTTAAAGTCTACATAAGCTGGTGGTACTTGAGTCAAAGCCCACATAAGCTGGTGGCACCAAGTTTAAGCCAAAGCCCGCATGAGCTGGCAGCACCAGAGTTAAAGCCCACACAAGTTGGTGGCACCATGTTTAAGCCAATGTTCACACAAATTGGTAGCACCTGTGCCCATACAAGCTTATGGCTTTAAGTTTAAGTCAAACCTATACAAGTTGGCAGCACTTGAGTCAAAGCCTACACAAGCTATGGCATTAAGTTTGAGTCAAAGCCTGCATAAGCTGGCAGCACCTAAGTCAAAGTATGAACAAGTTGGTGGCACCCAGATAAAAAAAATCCATATTACTCTACACCTACCTAAGGGAGTCAAACATTAGAAAACCTAGCCTCTGATGTTTGGGAAGCATTATTCCACCATAGATAAAATAGTTTTTATCTATCTTTGCCTTATTCTTGATTCTCAGCAACAGTTAAAGAGAGGTAGTTGTAGGCACTTTATTTTGTCTGAGCTAATTCTTTAAATAATCTGGATCACGGGCGTGAGAGGGGGTGATATGGCATGAAAAGTATTTTGAGGAGGTTAAGAAGGCCTAGGGATCACATCAAAGGTAAATGCAAAGATGTGGCATCAAATGACATAGTTCAAGGTGTCCACGAATAAAAAATATGAAAAAATTCACAATTTTACTTGAATGTATCGATACATGGTTCTCATGTATTGATACAATGCTCCAACAATCCAAAAATTTGAAATATCCCTATTTGTCTTGATACAACATGTAGATGTATTGATACATGAGCCTCTGTATCAATAAAAGACCTCATGTATCGATACTAAGCCATGCTAAGACCAAAACATGCATTCTGTAAAGAAATGTATCAATACATATCAACATGTATTGATACAATGGTTCATAGTATTGATACAATGTTCATTGTATCGATATCATCAAGGTTTTTGGACCAAATGTATCAGTACATTCTGCAATGTGTCGATATATGCAGGCTATTTTCATAGTTTGGGTTTTTTTTACTCATCCACCATTGATCCAAAACTTGATTTTAACTAGTTTCTTAGCATTAGGAAAGATTAAAACACATATTAGATTACGAATTTGGGCTTTTGAATTAATCAAAACATTTTTTTTTAAATTTGAATTCGACCAAAAAGGTTAATATCACATGATCACCCTACTCCCTAGTTGGTTGACCAAGATCACCATCAGCCACCCTATTTGCTGGAAAATCATTTTAGCATTTAACCTAGCAACCCTGTGTCCATCGTATTGGCAGCAAGTTAGTCCATACAACCACTTTATAGCCACTACGCTAACACACTTTGTCCCCCTTGAGAAATGACCAAAAACACCTCTAAATTGGCTCCAAAATGATGGTATAAATGGACAATTTCTATCTCATCTAAAAATGGTGAGATTCTAGCTCATTTTCAGCTTTAAAAACATATTCCTACACCAAGAAAAATAGAATCCCATAGCTCTTTACCCACCACCCAAAAGTAGCCTTAAAACACTTATTCCCAACCATTACGTATTCTAAAAATCATTTTCATCCATACCAAAACCAAAACCTTATTATTTTTCTCTTTTTTTTCTTATTAACAACAAGGAAAAAAGGAAAATTCAAGCCATCTTTACTGCTTCAATTATTTGGCAAAAAAGTGAAGTTTTGTTGCTATAGCTTCTCACTTTATCACTTTCATCTTTTATTTTTCAGCACCTTCATCATTTTAGTGAGCTCTCTATGTTTCCATCACCCTCTTAGGATTATCATGCAATATTGTGGCCTTTGGTTGCAGTAGTTTAAGATTTAGAAGCCTTAATGCCCCTTTGATGTGCAAAATGCCTCATTTCATCCTTGTTAATTTAATATCTCTTGCTCATGCATTTTATGCCATGTCCATGCATCTTGTTATCCTTAATCCATTTACAAATCATTAGCCTAACATATTTCAAGCACATTTATACCTTAACTTGCATGAATCATTTTTATTTTCAGCATCCATAATATTTTCTTGTCACATTGCATAACACTTTCTTTGTCTAAACCATTGGTAAAGTTAGCATCCCTATTCATGTTATGTGCTATCCCATTGTGTGTTTGTTGTTTTCTCCTTGTCAAAAATGCATGTTTGATGGTTGTCAAAATAGATGTTCAAAACCCCTTAAGCCAAGCATGTTAACCTCAACCAATAAGGATTGGCATGGAATTCATATTTTCCTTATAGTTAGCAAAATATCTTAAGGAAAATTAAGTTTTTCAGAACTAGAATCTTGGTTAAACAAGCTCAAATCTTATTTTTAAATGAAAATGTTCTTACAATTATTCCCTAAATGTTTATGCCTTTTTTTAGTTAAAACCTTAAGTGGTATGATCAATGGGATGTTTCATTATCCCAAACTACTTTAAGTTGTGCAAATGAGTTCATGACACTCATGCCACTCTTTCCCTTTAGTCATAGACATTAAAATGTCAATGACTCAAGTTTGGACCTATAGACATTAAGAAACAATGAGAGATATCCCCTACTTTGCTTTGTCCCTTACTGGTAGCACAACTGTCACAAATTGAAAAATCACTTTAAAATCCTAAATGATTTTATGAATTTTCTAATATTTTTCCCTCAAAACATGTCGAATTATCTTCAAAATGATGCCTTATTCACCATTGAATCATTCCAAATGAGAGAGTTATGATTTTTCAAATCTAAACTATCCAGAATCTCTAAAATCCAAACATGTCTTCTGGTTGTGCCAATCAGGCCCACTAATGATTTTTCCAAAATTTTCAAACATTTTATCTAAAAGATTCATAAAATTCACTTTTCAAAAAGGTATCATTTGTAATTTTCCAATACCAAATGAGTCTGAAATGATTTTTCAAATCTTGACACACCTTGATTCTCATATGCTCTGCCAGCAGTAAAATTGATCCAATTTTGAAAATTTATTCCCCTGAAAAGTGATTTTTTGGGATATTAGGAATATTTTTAGATTGAACCTCGTCAGGTTAGCTTTCTAGTGGTATTTTGTCCACCCTATAAATCCTTCAAACCAATTTAGAATAAATTAGGGAAGTAGGATAGCACAATAGTATCCCCTATTTTTGGTTATAGTCAAAATTAAGTTGTTTTCCCAAGTTTCATCTTCGGACATTCAAATGTCTCTGTATCAACCCGATCAAACTCGAGAACATGCTTTGACCTCTCATAGGCTTGTATCCAATCATAAACACATTTTACATCTTTACCATCCTTATTCACAATAATTTCTTTTGCCAAAAATTGTCAAAATGCTCACACATTTCCTAAATCACAAATTCTTGCAAACTTAAGTTTTCCAACTCGGCTTCTCTAAAGTGTTAGATGTTTCATTTTGGGGATACTCTAACCCTGACCTTTCAAAGGGATACTTTATCCTTGTTTCTCAAAATTGTCTAGATTGAAAAATCTTTTTTTGTCAAAATGATTTGTCATCCATGGGGATACTCCAACCTCAACCTTCCGAGGGGATCTTCAACCTTGATTTTCAAAATTGTCAAGATTTAAAAATCCCCCTTTGTCAAAGTTATTTATCATCCAAGGGATACTCCAACCCCATCGTTTTGAAGGTATACTTTAACCTTGTATTTCAATTGCTATTAATTTTTTTTCTTTTCCTGGACTCCCATGAATATGTCAAAAAAACCTTGTTTAATCAAGGAGCCTAGATGCATATCGAAGATTATTGATTGATTATTCTTAGATAATCGATGCCAATTACGATATAAATTCCAATAGTCCACCCAGCTTCTTCATCGTTGCATTGAATAATCCATGTTATGTTACTTCATTTATTGCTTTACGAACATGATTTCTTACTGATGATTATATGTATTCATGTTTTCAAAACATTTCAAATAAAATTAAGGGTAATGTCTTTCGTGGGTATCTCTCTAGTGCCCAACGTGGAACATTCCATTTTCAAAGTAAAACCTATATGTCATTTTATTGAAAATCTCTATATTCCCTATCTTTTTAGGGCATATATGAGATTAAATCTTTTTTACCAAAACCTGGATTTGTATTTCTATAAGATTCATGCATTAAAAGATGGTTTATCAAAATAATGATAAGTTAAGATTGAAAGAATTGAAACCGAGATAATACATAGCTAGTAAGGTATCGATTTTGAGTTTCACGAAAGGGTTCATACCTCATCATGCATAACCAACTCCTAAACCCAAACGCTGAATCTGTGCATTACGTAGACTACGGAATCGATGTTTTGAGTTTCGTAACTCCAACCATAGATTTCAATAGGCATCTGATCACGTCGAGCCCAAAATGATTGGTGGTGACTCCAAGCATTGGCCATTTTGTGATGGTCATTCGAGACCAATAAGATGGGCGATTAATCTTATAGTCTCCTTTATTGTATCACAAGTTAAAAATCTATACTTTCACATTCCCATCATGTCGCGAAGGAAAAATCTCGATCAAGATATTCCTAAGTCAGAAAATAATTTAAGTCATATATGCTCATAGATCCACGAGTATCCAACTTTGTCTCATTTCACGGATGACCTTGGATTTTTAGGAAAATGGTTGAAAGAAATGTTTTTTTTGCAAATAAAAAGCATCAGTATCATGTATCCCCATGAAGAGAACATGATTGCAGTGCTAATAATATAAAGAATAGAGATTATTAAGAGTGTCCAAGTTTGCCTCATTTCATAGATGAACGTAGGTTATAAGGAAAATGATGGAAAGAAAAGCTTTTCTTGTAGATCTAGAGCATCGATATCATGTATCCCAATGAGGAGAATATGATTATTGTGCGCATAACAAAAAGAATAGGGATTATTATGAGTATCCAAGTTTGTCTCATTTCTCCGATGAACTTTAGTTATAAGAAAAATGGTGGAAAGAAAAGCTTTTCTTACAAATCCAAAGCATCAATATCATGTATCCCACCGTAGAAAACATGATTGTATTGCCAATAAGAAAAGGAATAGAGATTATTATAAGTATCCAAGTTTGTCTTATTGATGGATCCAAGTTTGTCTTATTGATGGATGAACATAAATTATAAGGAAAATGGTGGAAAAAAGTTCTTCTTGCAAATCCAAAGCATCAATATCGTGTATTGCAATGAGAAGAACATGATTGTAGTGCCCATAACAAAAAGAATGGAGATTATTATAGTATTCAAGCTTGTCTTATTTCATGGATAAACCTTGATTATAAGGAAAATAGTGGAAAGAAAGCTTTTGCTACAAATTCAAAGCATTATTATCATGTATCCTAATATGTAGAACATGATTGTAGTGCCATAAACAAAAGGAATGGAGATTATTATAAGTATCCAAGTTTCTATCTTTTCATGGATGAACTTTGATTATAAGGAAAATGGTGGAAAAAGGTTTTTCTTGCAAATCCAAGGCATCAGTATAGTGTATCCCAATGAGGAGAACATGATTGTAATGCCTTTAAGTAAAAGAATAGAGATTATAATGAGTATCCAAGTTTGTCTCATTTCACGGATGAACTTTGATTATAAGGAAAATGGTGGAAATAAAAGCCTTTATTGCAAATCCAAAAGATCAATATTGTGTATTCCAATGAGGAGAAAATAATTGTAGTACCTGTAACAGAAAGAATAGAGATTATTGCGAGTTTGCATGTTTGTCTCATTTCACGGGTAAACTTTGGTTATAAGGAAAATGATAGAAAGAAAAGCTTTTCAAGCAAATCCAAAGCATCAATATCATCTATCCCAATAAGAATAACATGATTGTAGTGCCCATAACAAAAAGAATGGAGATTATTTCAAGTATCCAAGTTTGTCTCACTTTACAGATGAACTGTAATTATAAGGAAAATGGTGAAAAGAAAAGCCTTTCTTTCAAATCTAAAGCATCAATATTATATATCCCAATGTGGAGAACAAGATTATAGTGCCAATAACAAAAGGAATAGATGTTACTGTAACTATCCAAGTTTGCATCATTTCATGGATGAACTTTGATGATAAGGAAAATGGTACGAAGAAGAGCTTTTTTGGCGAATTCAAAGCATCAATATCGTGTGTTCCAATGAGAAAAGCATGATTATAGTGCCCATAACAAAAAGAATGGACATTTTTACTGGTGCCTAAGTTTGTCTCACTTTACTAATAAACTTTAATAATGTGGAAAATGATGGAAAGAAAAGCTTTTCTTGCCAAATTGAAAGCATCAATATCATGTATCCCAATGTGGAGAACATGATTGTAGTGCTAGTAACAAAAAGAATGGAGATTATTATAAGAATCCAAGTTTGTATCTTTTCATGGATGAACTTTGATTATAAGGAAAATGACGGAAGGAAAAGTTTTTCTTGCAAATCCAAAAGATCAATATCGTGTATCCCAATGTAGAAAACATGATTGTAGAGCCTAATCACAAAAGGAATGGACATTACTATGAGAATCCAAGTTTAACTCATTTGATGGATAAATTTTGATTCTAAGGAAAATGGGGGAAAGAAAACCTTTTCTTAAAAATCTAAAGCATCAAATTCACGTATCCCAATAAGGAGAACATGACTGTAGTATGCATCATAAAAAGAATGGAGATTATTATGAGTATCCAAGTTTATCTCATTTCATGGATGAACTTTGATTATAAGGAAAATGGTGGAAAGAAGAATTTTCTTTCAAATCCAAAGGATTAATATCGTCTATCCCAATGAGAAGAACATGATTGTAGTGCCCATAACAAAAAGATGGAGATTATTACTAGTATCCAAGTTTGCCTCATTTTCCTGGATAAACTTTCGTTAAAAGGAAAATGATGACAAGAAAAGCTTCTCTTATAAATCTGAAGCATCAATATCAAGTATCCCAATGAGGAGAACATGATTGTAGTGCCAATAACAAGAAGAATAGAGATTATTATGAAGTATACAAGTTTGTCTCGTTTCATGGATGAACTTTGATTAAAAGGAATATGGTTGTAAAAAAAATACTTTTCTTCGAAATCCAAAGCATAAATATTGTGAATCCCAATGAAGAAAACATGATTGTAGCACCCATAACTAGAAAAATAGAAATTATTACGAGTATCTAAGTTTATCTTATTTCATGGATGAATGTTAATTATGACGAAAATGGTGCAAAGAAAGCTTTTCTTGCAAATCCAAAGCATCATTACCATGTATCCTAATGAAGAGAACATGATTGTAGTCCCAATAATAAAAAGAATAGAGATTATTATGAGTATCCAAGTTTGTCTCATTTCACAGGTAAACTTTAACTACAAGGAATGGTGGAAAAAAAGGCTTTTTTTTTGCAAATACAAAGCATTAACATAGTGTATCCCAATGAGGAGAACGTGATTGTAGTGCCCTTAATGAAAAGAATAGAGATTATTATGAGTATCCAAGTTTGTCTTATTTCACAGATGAACTTTGATTAGAAGGAAAATGGTGAAAAAAAAAGATTTTCTTACAAATCCAAAGCATTAATATCATGCATCCCAATACGGAGAGCATGATTGTAGCGCCTATAATAAAATAAATGAAGATAAACTTTGATTATAAGGAAAATGGTAGAAAGAAAAACTTTTCTTGCCAAATCCAAAGCATCTATATCGTGTATCCCATATGGGGAACATGACTCTAGTGCCCTTAAAAAAAAGAATAGAGATTATTACAAGTATCCAAGTTTGTATCTTTTCATGGATGAACGTTGATTATAAGGAAAATGGTGGAAAAAAGTTTTTCTTGTAAATCCAAAGCATCAATATCGTGTATCCCGATATGGAAAACATGATTGTAGTGCCCAATCACAAAAAGAATGGACATTATTATAAGAATCCAAGTTTGACTCATTTGTGAACAAACTTTAATTATAAGGAAAATGGTGGAAAGAAAACCTTTGCTTGCAAAACCAAAGCATCAAAATCGTGTATCCCAAATAGGTGAACATGATTTGTAATGCATGCCCATAACAAAAAGAATGGAGATTATTATAAGTATCTAAGTTTGTCTTATTTCATGGATGAACTTTGGTTATAAGGAAAATGGTGGAAAGAAAAGCTATTCTTGGAAATCCAAAGTATTAATATCATGTGTCCCAATAGGAAAAACATGATTGTGGTAACCATAACAAAAAGAATAGAGATTATTATGAGTACCCCTGTTTGTCTCATTTCATAGATAAGCTTTTGGTTATAAGGAAAATAGTGGAAAGAAAAGCTTTTCTTGCAAACACAAAGCATCAATGTTATGCATCCTAATGGGGAAAACATGATTGTAGTGCCCAAAACAGAAAGAATTGAGATTATTACAGGTATCCAAGTTTATCTTATTTCATGGATAAACTTTGACTATGAAGAAAATGGTGGAAAGAAAAGCTTTTCCTATAAATCCAAAGCATCTATGTCATGTATCCCAATGAGGAGAACATGATTACGTTGCCCACAACAAAAAGAATGGAGATTGTTATGAGTATACTTGTTTGTCTTATTTCACGGATAAACTTTAATAATAAGGCAAATGCTGAAAAGAAAAGCTTTTCTTGCCAAACAAAAACATCAACATCGTATATCCTAAAAAGGTGAACATGATTTGTAGTGCCCATAACAAAAAGAATGGAGATTATTATGAGTATCTAAGTTTGTCCCATTTCATGGATGAATTATGGTTATAAGGAAAATGGTGGAAAGAAAAGCTTTTCTTAGAAATCCAAAGCATCAGTGTCATGTATCCCAATTAGGAGAACGTGATTATGGTAACCATAAAAAAAGAATGAAGATTATTATGAGTATCCTTGTTTGTCTCATTTCACGAATAAACTTTAGTTATAAGGAAAATAATAGAAAGAAAAGCTTTTCTTGCAAATATAAAGAATCAATATTGTGCATCCTAATGGGGAGAACATGATTGTAGTGCCCATAATAGAAAGAATAGAGATTATTACAAGTATCCAAGTTTATCTTATTTCATGGATAAACATTAACTCTAAAGAAAATGGTGGAAAGAAAAGCTTTTCTGGCATATCCAAAGCATCTATGTCATGTATCCCAATGAGGAGAACATGATTGCATTACCCATAACAAAAAAAAAAAAATAAAGATTATTATGAGCATACTTGTTTGTCTCATTTCACGGATATACTTTGGTAATAAGGCAAATGGTGAAAAGAAAAGCTTTTCTTGCCAAACAAAAGCATCAACATCATGTATCCCAAAGAGGTGAACATGATTTGTAGTGCCCATAAGAAAAAGAATGGAGATTATTATGAGTATATAAGTTTGTCTTGTTTCATGGATGAACTTTGGTTATAAGGAAAATGGTGGAAAGAAAAGCCTTTCTTAGAAATCCAAAGCATCATTATCATGTATCCCAATGGGGAGAACGTAATTGTGGTAACCATAACAAAAAGAATAGAGATTATTATGAGTATCCTTGTTTGTCTCATTTCACAGATAAACTTTGGTTATAAGGAAAATAGTGAAAGAAAAGCTTTTCTTATAAATACAAAGCATTAATATTGTGCATCCCAATGGGGAAAACATGATTGTAGTGCCCATAATAGAAAAAATTGAGATTATTACAGGTATCCAAGTTTGTCTCATTTCATGGATAAACTTTGACTGTAAAGAAAATGGTGGAAAGAAAAGCTTTTCCTGCAAATCCAAAGCATCTATGTCATGTATCCCAATGAGGAGAACATGATTGCATTGCCTATAACAAAAAGAATGGAGATTATTATGAGTATACTTGTTTGTCTCATTTCACAGATGAACTTTGTATTAAGGCAAATAGTGAAAAGAAAAGCTTTTCTTGCAAATCCAAAGCATCAATATCGTGTATCCTAATAAGGAGAATATCATTATAGTGCCCATAACAAAAAGAATGGAGATTATTACAAGTATCCAAGTTTATCTCATTTCATAAATACACTTTGATTATAAGGGAAATGGTGGAAAAAAATTTTCCTAAAAATCCAAAGCATTAGTGTCATGTACCCCAATGTGAAGAACATGATTGTAGTGCAACTAACAAAAAGAATGGAAATTATTACAATTATCCAAATTTGTCTCATTTAACGATGAAATTTGATTATAAGGAAAATGGTAGAATGAAAGATTTTCTCGCAAATCCAAAGCATCAAATTCGTGTATCCCAACAAGGAGAACATGATTGTAGTGTGTAACAAAAAAATTGAGAATATTACCAGTATCCAAGTTTGTCTCATTTCACAGATGAACTTTGATTATACAAAAAATGGTGAAAAGAAAAGCTTTTCTTGCAAATCCAAAAAATCAATATCACTAATGCTAATGAGAAGAACATGATTGTGGTGCCAATAACAAAAAAAAAAATCGAGATTATTACCAGTATCTAAGTTTGTCTCATTTCACGGATGAACTTTGATCATAAGAAAAATGGTGGAAAGAAAAGCTTTTCTTGCAAATCCAAAGGATCAAAATTGTCTATTCCAATAAGAAGAACGTGATTATGGTGCCGATAACAAAAAGACTCAGGATTATTACGAGTATCCAAGTTTGTCTCATTTCACAAATGTACTTTGATTTAAAGGAAAATGGTAGAAAGAAAAGCTTTTTTTGCAAATCCAAAGCATCAATAACATGTATCCCAATGCAGAGAACATGATTATAATGCCAATAACAAAAGGAATAGAGATTATTATGAGCATCAAACCTTGTCTCATTTCACGGATGAACTTTGATTAAAATGAAAATGATGGAAAGAAAAGATTTTCTTGAAAATCTAAAGCATCAATATCGTGTATCCCAATGAGGAGAACATGATTGTAGCACCCATAATAAAAAGTATGGAGATTTTTATGAGTATCCAAGTTTGTATCTTTTCATGGATGAATCTTGATTTATGGAAACAGTGGAAAGAAAAGTTTTTCTTACAAATCCAAAGCATCAATATCGTGTACCCTAATAAGTAGAACATGATTGTAGTGCCTATAATAGAAAGAATGGAGATCATTATGAGTGTCCTTCTTTGTCTCATTCCACAGATGAACTTTGGTTACAGGGAAAATGGTAAAAAAAAAAAACTTTTCTTGCAAACCCAATGCATCAATATCGTGTACCCCAATAGAGAGAACATGATTGTAGTGCCCATAAAAAAAATGGAGATTATTATGATTATCCAGGTTTGTCTTGTTTCATGGATGAACTATGATTAGAAGGAAAATGGTAGAAAAAAAACCTTTTCTTGGAAATCCAAAGGATCAATACTGTGTATCTCAAAGAGGATAATGTGATTGCAATGCCTATAATAAAAAGAGTAAAAATTATTATGAGTATCCAAGTGTGTTTCATTTCACGGATGAATTTGATAAGAAGGAAAATGGTGGAGAGAAAAGCTTTTCTCGCAAATCTAAAGCATCAATATTGTGTATCCCAATATGGAGAACATGATTGTAGCACCCATAACAAAAAAAAATGGAAATTATTATAGGTATCGAAGTTTGTCTCATTTCAAGGATGAACTATGATTATGAGGAAAATGAAGGAAAGAAAACATTTTCTTAGAAATCCAAAGCATCAATATCATGTATCCCAATATGGAGAACATGATCGCAGTGCCCACAACAAAAAAGGTGCAGATCATTACGGGTATCCAAGTTTATCTCATTTCATGGATGAACTTTGGTTATAAAGAGAATGATGCAAAGAAAAGCTTTTCTTGCAAATCCAAAGCATCAATATCGTGCATCCTAATACGGAGAACATGGTTGTAATGGCCATAACAAAAAGAATGGAGGTTATTACAAGCATCCAAGTTTGTCTTACTTCACGGATAAACTTTGATTATAAGAAAAATGGTGGAAAAAAAACATTTTCTTGGAAATCCAAAGCATCAATGTCATGTATCCCAATGTGCAAAACATGATTGTAGCGCCAATAACAAAAGGAATGGATATTATTACGAGTATCCAAGTTTATCTCATTTCATAGATGAACTTTTATTACAACGAAAATGGTGGAAAGAAAAGCTTTTCCTGTAAATCTAAAGCAACAATATCGTGTACCCCAATAAGGAGAACATGATTGTAATGCCTATAACAAAAAGAATAGAGATTATTACAAGTATCCAAGTTTATCTCATTTCACAGGTAAATTATGATTATAAGGAAAATGGAAGAAGGAAAACCTTTTCTTGCAAATCCAAAGCATCAATATCGTGTACCTTAGTGAAGAGAACATGATTGCAGTGCCCATAACAAAAAGAATGGAGATTATTATGAGTATCCAAGTTTGTTTCATTTCACAAATGAACTTTGATTATAACGAAAATACTAGAAAGAAAATGTTTTCTTAGAAATCCAAAGCATGAATATCGTATATCCCAACGAGGAGTGCATGATTATAGCCCTCATAACAAAAAGAATGGATATTATTATGAGTTTCCAGGTTTGTCTCATTTCACAAATAAACTTTGATTAGAAGGAAAATAGAGGAATGAAAGGCTTTTCCTACAAATCTAAAGCAAAAATATTATGTATCCCAATGAGGAGAATACGATTCTAGTGCCCAAAACAAAAAGAACGGAGATTATTACAAGTATCCAAGTTTGTATCTTTCCATGGTTTAACTTTGGTTAAAAGGAAAATGGTGGCAAAAAAGCTTTTCTTACAAATTCAAAGAATCAATATCATGTATCCCAAAGAGTACAACATGATTTTAGTGCCCACAATAAAAAGAATAAAGATTATTATGAGTATCCAAGTTTATCTCATACCACAGATAAATTTTTGTTTTTAGGAAAATGATGGAAAGAAAAGCTTTTCCTGCAAATCTAAAGCATCGATATCCTGTATCCCAATGAGGAGAACATGATTGTAGTGCCCATAACAAAAAGAATGGAGATTATTACAAGTATCCTAGTTTGTCTCATTTCATGAATAAATTTGATTAAAAGGAGAATAGCGAAAAGAAAAGCTTTTCATGCAAATCTATAGCATTAATATTGTGTGTACCAATAACAAGAACAGGATTGTAGTGCCATAACAAAAAGATTGGATATAATTATAACTATCCAAGTTTGTCCCATTTCATGGATGAACTGTGATTATAAGAAAAATGTTGGAAATAAAACATTTTCTTAGAAATCCAAAGCATCAATATCGTGTATGCCAATGTGGAGAACGTGATTGTAATGCCGATAACAAAGAG
Organism: Adansonia gregorii; assembly: GCA_038382025.1. Taxonomy (NCBI): domain Eukaryota; kingdom Viridiplantae; phylum Streptophyta; class Magnoliopsida; order Malvales; family Malvaceae; genus Adansonia; species Adansonia gregorii. The sequence continues at coordinate 47,663 of JBBYHO010052280.1, forward strand.
AATGGAGACTATTACGGGTATCCAAGTTTGTCTCATTTCACGGTTGAACTTTGTTTATAAGGAAAATGATGGAAAAAAAGCTTTTCGTGTAAATCCAAAGCATCAATATCGTGTATCCCAATAAGGAGAACATTATTGTAGTGCCCATGACAAAAGGAATGGATATTATTGCAAGTATCCAAATTTATCTCATTTCATGGATGAACTATGATTATAAGGAAAATGGTGGAAGGAAAACCTTTTCTTGGAAATCGAAAGCATCAATATCATGTATCTCAACAAGGAGAACATGATTGCCGTGCCTATAATAAAAAGAATGGAGATTATTGCAAGTATCCAAGTTTGTTTCATTTCATAGATGAACTTTTATTAGAAGGAAAATGGTGGAAATAAAATGTTTTCTTGCAAATCCAAAGCATTAATATTGTGCATCCCAATGAGGAGAACATGATTGTAGCACCCATAACAAAAATTGGAGATTATTATGAGTATCTAAATTTGTATCATTTAATGGTAGAACTTTGGTTGTAAGGAAATTGGCAAAAAGAAAAGCTTTTCTTGGAAATCCAAAGCATCAGTATTGTGTATCCCAATGATGAGAACATGATTGTGGTACCCATAACAAAAAGAATGGAGATTATTATGAGTGTCATTTATTGTCTCATTCCATGGATGAACTTTGGTTACAAGGAAAATGGTGGAAAAAAATGCTTTCTTGCAAACCCAAAGCATCAATATCGTGTACCCTAATAGGGATATCATGATTGCCGCGCCCATAACAAAAAGAATGGAGATTATTATGATTATCCAAGTTTGTCTCATTTCACATACAAATTATGATTATAAGGAAAATAGCAAAAGAAAACCTTTTCTTGGAAATCTAAAGCATCAATATCCTGCATCTCAATGAGGAGAACATGATTGCAGTGCTCATAACAAAAAGAATGGATATTATTGCTAGCATCTAGGTTTGTCTCATTTCATGGATGAACTTTGATTGTAAGGAAAATGGTGGAAGTAAAACATATTTTCTTAGAAATCCAAAGAATCAATATCGTGTATCCCAATGTGGAGAACATGATTGTAGTGCCAACAACAAAAGGAATGGATATTATTATGAGTATCTTAGTTTGTCCCATTTCACGGATGAACTTTGATTACAAAGAAAATGGTGGAAAGAAAAGCTTTTCCTACAAATCTAAAGCAATAATATCGTGTATCACAATGAGGAGAACATGATTATAGTGCCCATAATAAAAAGAATAAAGATTATTATGGCATTCAAGTTTGTCTCATTTCATGAATAAACTTTGGTAACAAGGACAATTATGGAAAGAAAAACTTTTCTTGCGAATCCGAAGCATCAATATCATGTATCCCAACCAGGAGAACATGGTTGTTGTGCCTATAACAAAAAGAATAAAGATTATTACGAGTATCCAAGTTTGTCTCAATTCACGGATGAACTGTGATTATAAGAAAAATGGTGGAAAGTACACCTTTTCTTGGAAATCCAAAGTATCAATATCGTGTATCCTAATTAGGAGAACATGATTATAGTGCCAATAACAAATGAAATGGATATTATTACGAGTATCCAAGTTTGTCTCATTTCACGGATAAACTTTGACTATAAGGAAAATGGTGGAAAAAAATCTTTCCTTGCAAATCTAAAGCATCAATGTTGGGTATCCCATTGAGGAGAATATGATTATAGTGCCCATAACAAAAAGAATGGAGATTATTATGAGTATCCAAGTTTGTCTCATTTCATGGATGAAGTTTGGTTATAAGGAAAATGATGGAAAGAAAAGCCTCTTTTATAAATTCAAAGCATCAGTTTCGTGTATCTCAATGAGGAGAACATGATTGTAGTGCCCATAACAAAAAGAATGGAGATTATTACAAGTATCTAAGCTTGTCTGCTTGCATGGATGAACATTAATTATAAGGAAAATGGTGGAAAGTGTTAGCTATATTAGCTTTGAATTAATCTCAGTTTTGATATAACTAAAACTTAAGCTTAATTAGCTTGTGTTT